>JAVDBV010001493.1:0-16725 GCA_032619315.1 Piper longum
CCTGGTATATAATATATATATATATTATATACCAGGCCGGCGGCCGCGGACCCGGGTATGATATAGGTTCTTGTCGGGGACTTATTATCATAATACTAGGTGTATATGATTATTCATTGTTATTAAGATATATAAGAGTGCAGTCTGGGAATTATCTTTGTCCTAATTTCCCGTTAGTTTAAAGAATCGATACATAACGTGTCCGTTAAATGACTTTTTGTGTAGTCTGAAATGTCCCTTATTATGATGATGATCATCGAACGCCAGTCACTTAATGGACTTGATTTTATTCAACGAACACTAGCTATAAGCTGTTAGCCACACAGTATATATATCTCAACGCTTGTCACCATCATGGATGGCTCTTTGTCAATTGAAATAATTAATAACCCTTCTTATCATGATTCATGAGTCTAATAATTAATTTGTGCAATGTAACGAGTTTTAAAATATAATATAATAAGTTAAATTATTTTTTTAAAAGTGGTAATCAAACTAATAATTTGTCGTATAAAATTAAATTGAGAGATTTTATAATCTATTTATCTTAAAAAAATTTCTCTACAAATTTTTACAACTTTTTTCAACCTATAATTAGTGGCCTAGTCAAAAACTCTACTTCGACTTACTATTTAACACAAAATCAAAAAAAAATTTACGATTTTTTTTTATCCATGATAATCTAACTAATGACCCTAGCCTAACTTATTATTTAATATAAAATTAAATTTTTTAAATTTATAATGATTTGGCTCAAACTATAATATAATAGGCTTAAATTATTTTTAAAAAAATAATTAAATAAATTAAATATAATTTATTTTCACTTATAAATAAAATTTTATCTTAACAAATATTAATTACGGGATTAAATCAATAAATCTCACAGATATCCCAAAAAATTGTGACAATAATACTCTCCCGTAGCAAATATTTTCAAAGTCAACACGAAGCTTCTACACTGCGCTTTTTCAAGGTAGGAGATGACACGTCTTTTTTCAAAAGTTACAATCATCATCGTCACAATATTTAATTAACAGAAAATATATTTTATTTGAATCATGCATATCATTTTTATAAAAAAAAACAAAACCATAAATCTTTTTACTGAGACAATGGTGTCATTCAATGTTTTGTATGGATAGGTATATTAAATGACTCAAGATCGGGATCACTTAATATTTTAATCTTGAAAAAAAATGTAATTTTTTTTTTATCTCTCACTAATTATTTTATCGCAAAATCTATTTAAAAAAAATTATCAATCAATTTAAAATCAGTGGAACCAATAATTAGGTGACGAATGATGATTTGAACTAATTAGAATCATACACGTCTAATACAGTTGTACTTAGCAACCCAAAACTTTTACTTTGATACAAAGTTTAATGCACAATTATTTCTAAAAGAAATTCATTTTTCACGAACACAAGGTTTTTTTAGAAGCACACTAAATAAACTTGAACTTGGGCTTATTTTTTTGGCAAACGCAAGAGCTTGTACTTGAGCTTGAAAAGATGTCACAAGACGCCTTTGTTTAGGCCATTAGCACGATGTTCATTGGGCCTTTTTTTTTTCCATTCACAGTTGACTATTGGCACTTTATTTTTTTTATTTTTTTTGGCAATATAGTCAATACCTTTGTGGCATTTGTTCTTATAAGGTCATGCACAAAATATTGTGAGTATTTTTTATTAAAAATGGCTTAGAGACACATATTTTGACATCTCATTCACAGTCCTAGTTAGACAGATCAACCAGCTTATATATATCAAGTGTAAACCCAAGCCAGCTATGCATATCATTGAAGCAATGCTAATGAGTGCAATTGTTCCAAGTAAAGCGATGCTAGAAATATAAGCATAAACATCCCACGACGCATCAAGCCAATCAAAGAGAGAACGTTAATCAAAGCATTTGGGAGGCCATCGATCCTATCATCAGACAGTATTATATTTGAAATTAAAATGTGGAAAGAAATTAGGGCGAGAGCATATCTGGTTCAGGTTCGAAGGATAATATCAATCTTTTCTTAGCCGAACTTGCCATGCAATCTGGTTCTAGTGTCTGCCGTAGGAGGGCGTGGGACCTTCTCTGGAGATCAACGATGCCATAATTACTTCATTAACATACCGATGATCATTTCTTCCACAAGTTGCTCGTCCTACGTTAATTAAACCACATATATCTACTCTTATCTATTGAACACAATACTGGTTTCTTATTAAAAATAAGATATTTAATCAATTAAAATATAATAAAA
This sequence comes from Piper longum, assembly GCA_032619315.1. NCBI lineage: Eukaryota > Viridiplantae > Streptophyta > Magnoliopsida > Piperales > Piperaceae > Piper > Piper longum. Next base: position 2,264 of record JAVDBV010001493.1, read on the forward strand.
AATCAAATTATTTTATTTTATCCCTTCATGCAGATTTATCTTTATATTCAATCAAAATCTATATTTCAAATAATATTTAAATTATTATAATCTAAATTTATTATTAAACAAAATTTTATCTATAAAATTAAAATTATTTTGTAATATAAGACGCACATAGCATACCTAGTTAATAATTATACGGAAAATTCAATACTGACATGTAATTAAAAGGAAGAATTTTATCAAATCAAAATATAGCAATTTTTTTAAAAAAATACATCAAATTATTGTAGCATATCTCCTTTCAATTAGGATCTATCTCTTAATCAGAGTCGACCATGATCTATATCTAATATATTAATTTATTATAGTCAATCTTATTATTTAACGTGAATTTATTTATAAAATTAAAATTTATTTGTAATATATGTCACACATGGTACGACATCTCGCACACTTAATATAAAATGTCAATTTGTGAATAACTTACTTGGATTTGAAAATTACTAGATTAATAACATTTTATAAGTTATATTTTTCTTCTATACGATAAGATAATCTACTTTACATGCAGAATCATTAGAATATAAGGCAATATAATTTATTTAGCTCTGTATATATTATGTTTAATACTGTCACACACAACAATTATTCTAGACAACTCTATTCCTAATTCCTAATTAATTAACCCCACCATCCTTTTATACTCAAAGATGGCTTCTTAACGTTGGCAAGCCTGCTTGTTTTGTAACAAAATAAAATAACAAAAAAAGCTGGCGTACCCTGCCCCATCCTTTTTGGGACACCATTGAGTTGCCGACAAGGGCAATAACGTAAAGACAGGCAACCACCGTTATCTTACCGTTAAGACCGTTTTTCCCGTTACTTTTCCCGACCGCGTACCCCTTCACCGTCCTATCATTATCGTCTTCTTCTCCCAACAACCGCCGTCTCGTCTCCTACCCACTTCTCTGTCAAATGCTGAGACGCGAGAACTAACAAGACGACGAAGAAGACGAGGAAGAGCCCTCTCCAGTCCCACAACAGCCATGGCCCGCCCTCCCCTTCGCCTCCTCTCCCACAACGCCTTCTTCTCCGCCGTCTGCTCCGGCGACCTCCCCGCCGTCCGCCGCGTCGTGGAGGAGCTCGACGGGCCCGATGCCGTCTCCTCCCTCGTGTCCCTCCAGAACGAGCTAGGCGAGACGCCGCTTTATATGGCCGTCGCCAACTCCGCCGCCGAGGTGGTGGAGTACTTGGCCCAGCTCTGTACTCTTGAGGTGGCTTCCTTGAAATCCAACATAGGGGTCACTGCTCTTCATGTTGCTGCTAAAAAGGGTCATCTGGGTATGTTTTCTACTCTACATATTCCTTTCCTTTCCTTTATGTAAAAATTTGAGTCCATTTTTTGATCGGTAGTTTCTCGACTAATTAATGTCTACTCTTTGGTTAATTCATGTGTCATATATATACTACCCAGTTTTTTGAAGGTTGCTTGGCTGTTCACCTTTCCCTCGTTTCGATCGGATTGAGCTCATGAGCTGATTGCAGTGATTTCCATTTTAGTGAAACCGACTGTTTTCTCAGAAACATTAGACGCAAGATTAAGCGGCCTTCTCTAGTCTTAGAAATTTTTTATGGGCTCAAACAAGGGGGACGAACTTAAGTAGTACTTAATTCAAATATATCTTTTTTTCCATCTTTTGAAAAATGATACCCCCTTTAATTATTACAGAGTTTAATTGATTTTGAGAAACTTCTGGCCTTCTAATTTTCGTGGAGGAGTCTGATTTGCTGAATGCTTTAATATTGTTCTTCCACCTACAGATTCACAGAGGTTTCGTTTTCGCTTCTATGCAACATTTACATAGCTTTGCTAGTCCAAAATAATACTTGTGCTTTTCTTATGACTGATAACCCCGTTACTTGACTTATCCGTAAAGCATTTCAATTCTTTCACTTAGCGATTGCTTTAAGTATCCCATCTCAATTTCATGTCTGACCATCCCAACTTGGCATATTTTAGGCATTGTAAATGAGCTTCTGAAGCACTGGCCTGACCTTTGTTGGATTGGTGATCCAAAAAACACGACTCCCCTGTATATGGCTGCAGTTCTTAATCATTTGGACATAGTCAGTGCACTACTAGATGCAGACGTTAGCACAATAAAAATTGTGAGGAAGAATGGCAAAACTTCATTGCACACAGCTGTGAGAAATGATTTACTGGAAATGGTAAAGTTGTTAATAGAAAGAGATCCAGATATAGTCCCGATCAAAGATAAGAAAGGCCAAACAGCTCTCCATATGGCTGTGAAAGGTAAAAGCACAGGTGTGGTTGACGAGATACTCTCTGCTGATGTCTCTATTCTTAATGCACGAGACAAGATGGGCAACACCGCTTTGCATGTAGCAACAAGGAAGTGGCGAACTGAGGTAACAATCTTCTGGTCTTGATTCTCTTTCTACTCTCTTGTCATGCAAGTACTACTGCAAGAATTTTTTTTTCAATATATTTAACCCATGTCCTTCGGGAGCCAATTTGTGAATTGTTCCTTGCATTTTTATCCTCACACAAATATAAACCAACTTGTTTGTGTTAAATAGTTTGACAATTTAGTATGTCTGTTTATCATCATGTTTTCCGGACATTGAATTGGAGTTTAGTAACATAGTAAGCTTTTGGAGAAAGGTTACTGTTTATGATGAATCAGAAAGGGTACATGTGGGAGAAGAATGTGATAATGAAGGACTTCTAACGATTGTTCAAAATTTCAAACTTCTGATTCTTAGTCATTTTGCTTGAATGATTTGTCAATATCTTTTTTTCCTAGTTTAGTTTGTTCTGCATAAGCTCCTTGGAAATCTTGATCATGGGGGATAGTATGTCATCGAAACTGATGCAAAGCAGAGAAAAAAATGTTTTTTATGATCATATATTTTCTGAACTTCGACAGATACCTCGGTAGCCCTTCCTTTGACGTAACAACCTCGGGCTTTGACTGTCAGGCTTGTTAAAATTATGTAAGCAGAGTGGCATATTAGGCACATTTTATGTTCTTCATCAAATCAGATGATCCTCTTTTGCAGTCATAATGTCTGTTGAAATTTTTAAATGTTCTATTTTTTGGGGGGGAATTTATAGTAATTATCAGCTGATACATAGTCATACGAACGACTGCTTTCTCGTTTTTCAGATTGTCGGACTTCTATTGAGCTACGAAGCTATTGAAGTAAATGTTCTAAATGGCCGCAAAGAAACCGCAATGGATTTGGCCGATAAGATCACTTATGGGCCAGAACTGTTAGATATAACGGAGGCACTAAGAGAAGCGGGCGCAAAGCATGCCAACGACATTGGTCGCTCAGATGATGCGAACGAACTGAGAAGAACTGTAAGTGATATCAAGCATGATGTTTACAACCAACTCAACGAAAATGCCAAAACAAACAAAAGGGTCAGCGTGATCCAAAAGGAACTGCAGAAGCTCCACAGGGAAGCCGTCCAAAACACGAACAATTCAATCACTGTTGTGGCCGTGCTAATTGCCTCCATTGCCTTCATGTCCATCTTCAACCTGCCTGGCCAGTACCTTGACATTGGGAAAGAAGCCGGTCAGGCAAACATAGCCGATCATATGGGTTTTCGTGTCTTCTGCCTTCTGAATGCAACCGCTCTTTTCATATCCCTTGCTGTTGTCGTGGTTCAAATTACTTTGGTGGCATGGGAAACCAATGCGCAAAAACAAGTGGTGTCTGTTGTAAACAAGCTCTTATGGGCAGCCTGCCTCGACATTTGTGGAGCTTTTCTGGCGTTGGCATTTGTGGTTGTAGGGAAAGTAGATTTATGGATGGCTATTACCATTGCGGCAGTAGGAGGTCCAATTTTAGTAGGAACCCTTGTTATCTTGTGTTACTTTCTTCTTCGCCAGCGCTTTGGTGGGTTTGCTGATGATTCTGCGAGAAGGATCCGAAGAGCTAGTGGAAGCAAGTCTTTCTCATTGCCCCTGCAATCCTTTTCAGATCCTGACGCCTATAACTCTGAATATGAGAAGATGAATAAATTGATCGCTCTCTAGACCTATTTGCAACCTCAAGTTCGTGTACAGATATGGATGGATGATCTTGGAGTTGCTTGAGCTTTTTTTCAGGTCTGCTATTTCATGTAGCTGATCCCCTAAGGGATAAGTTTAACGTACATAGATGCAAATGTTACTCGGAGATTGATCGCTCGATCACCACCAGATTTTGATGAAGAATTAATAAATTGGAGCAATATTGCCCTTTATTAAAGGCAGAAATCATGAATTCAAGTGTTCAGTAAGTGTCTCAGTAAATGAAATCTACATTTTTGCATGAATCAGAATGTTCACTCTATTGTAGATTGAAATTGAAAGAATAAAAAAGGCAAACAAATCCCTTGCTTCATCTGGGTCGGTCAAGAAATTGATAATCTATGCTTTGGTGATTAGGGCATTCAACTATTGAAGTGATCACTTGATGCAGCATAATTACAACAAAACTGTGGTTTGACTCGATTGATTAAATGCGTTATCTTGTATGTAACATGTTATTGTTTGATTTTGGATATATATATATATATATACATGTATATATAATTATATCATATGCTATATTATTAAGGTTTGGTTTGGATAATGATTTATTAAAGTTTAGATTAATAGATTATTAATATTTAGATAAGTTTAGATAAATATGTGTAGATATTATTTTTATAATTTTAATTTATAATGAATTAAATTAAAATTATAAAAATAAAGATAAATACAATTATAATCTCTAAATTCACCTATTTTTCTTTCCGAAATCCCATCACGTAAAAATTTTAATTTTGGAGTGCGCGATTAAATTAAGAAGATCAAATTAAAAAAAATCAAGAATCATTTTATTTTTATGATTAAAGTGCGTTTTCGTTATCAAATTTCATAGGATAAAAAATATTATTATGATAAATTTATTTTTATTGTATAATTTAATTAAATTAAATATATTTTAAATAAAAAATATTATATATATAAAAAATTTATTAATATGCCAGAATAATGCTCGCTGATAGCCGCGTGATGTAACTGGGTCAAGTCAGGCAAGGCGAGCGAGCAAAAGGATGAGAAGTCAGACAGTCAAGAACAAAAGGGCCGGAGCTACCGCCGCCTGGTCGAGTGCCAGATTTTTGTCAATGATTAATTCTGACATTGGTATTTATTTTACTTCTTTGTTTAAGATAATCTCTAAACCGTGAAATCAACACTCGCTCTTGCACACCCAAACTAACCAATCTAATTTATCACGCAGTGCATAAATCTTTCCACCAGGGGAATAGGTGGTTGGATATGGCACAAAGAGAGATGTTCAGAGGTCGATGGTGTGGTCCGTGTCCCAAGACTCCCGACAGTGTAAGATCATTAAGTAGGGTGGTGAAAAAACAGGAGAACTCCAGGAGTAAGCAGGTGGTGGTCGGTAAGTCTCTAATGTGATTACTGCAGTCTTCAAGGGAAAGAGAGAGATAACAAAATTACATTGTTAGTAGTAGAATAGTAAGGTCAACTGACGATATCACTGGTCTACAAAAACGATGCTCAAACTTTTAAGTAAAAAAATCATGAGTGGGAAGCAAGCCATCTCATTGTGGCGAGGGAAACTAATCAATCACCTGTTTTTGTGGCGAGGGAGATAATATCACCTCTCCGCTCACCAATAGAGACCGGCCAGGTATTGGCTATTAGTCAGTCAGCTTCCTATTTAATTTGACTAGCTAGTACCAGTACATCCAAGAAACTGGATTTGCTTTGGCACCACGAAACCACCGGACTATAAAAGCCCAATTAACCAACCCAATACTAAAACCGTGTCGTCCACCAAGAGGCTCCTCCCCCCGTCTTCCTTCGCCACCAACCATCTAGGGTTAGGTTAGGGTTTCCCGATCCTTGCCTGCCCCAATCTCCGTCGAACCCTTACCCCTCCCCATCCTCCTTCCCTCCACCCGAACCCATTCTATTTTCGCTCGATTTCGATTCTGGTGTGTGCGGGGATCCTTTATGAGCTCCCAACTCCGACGCCGCGATCGAAACGGCAGCGGCAGGCATGCGAATCGATCCGCCTTTCCTCACCGTCAGGCCTGGATCCCTAGGGCGACCACCCCCTCCGATCCGGCCGCCGACAGCAGCGGCGGCGTCGAATTGGCGGTTTCCGATGTGCCCCGCCATCGGCCCGGCGGTGGAACGAAGAGGGAGGTCGACGGCGGTGGAGGCGGCGGCCCGGCGGTTCCGCAGCTCGTGCACGAGATTCAGGACAAGCTCGCTAGGGGGGCCGTGGAGTGTATGATCTGCTATGATATGGTGCGGCGGTCGGCGCCGATTTGGTCGTGCTCGAGTTGCTTCTCCATCTTCCATCTGAACTGCATCAAGAAGTGGGCACGGGCGCCGACGGCGGTGGACCTCGCAGTGGAGAAGGACTGCGGCGTTAACTGGCGGTGCCCGGGCTGCCAATCGGTGCAGCTTGGGATGTCCAAAGATCTGAGGTATACTTGTTTCTGTGGCAAGCGGCCCGACCCGCCGTTTGATCTTTACCTAACCCCTCATTCTTGCGGGGAGCCTTGCGGGAAGCCTCTCGATTCGCGAAGGGGCGGTGGCAGCAACAGCAGTGATGTGGATGGGCATCGGTGCTTGCATCTGTGCGTGCTGCAGTGCCACCCCGGGCCTTGCCCGCCTTGCAAGGCCTTCGCCCCGCCGAGGCAGTGTTGCTGTGGCAAGAAGACGATCACCAGGCGGTGCTCGGATAGTGCGGCGGAACCCACCTGCGGACTTCGATGTGACAAGTTGCTGAATTGCGGGCGTCACCGATGTGAGAAGGTCTGCCACGTCGGTCCTTGTGACCCCTGCCAGGTCGTGTTTACTGCTTCTTGTTTCTGTAGTAAGACAAAAGAAGTTGTTATGTGCGGAGAAATGGCGGTGAAGGGGGTAGTGGATGAGGCGGATGGACTCTTTTCTTGTAATTTGAAGTGTGGGAAGGGGCTTTCTTGTGGTAATCATAGCTGCGATGAGACGTGCCATCCAGGCCCATGTGGGGATTGTGAGTTCTTACCTAGTAAGATCCGAACTTGTCATTGCGGTAAAACCACATTGATGAGTAGCCGGAGGAGTTGTTTGGACCCGATCCCAGCTTGTTCGAACTCATGTGGAAAAACCCTGCATTGTGGGATGCACCTCTGCAAAGAAATTTGCCACGAAGGAAATTGCCCTCCTTGTATGGTTTTAGTTGAGCAGAAGTGCCACTGCAAGTCATCTTCTCGAACGGTTGAATGCCATAAAACAAAAGAAGAGGATCATCAACTTTTATGTGATAGAGTATGTGGGCGGAAGAAGAGTTGTGGTAGGCACAGGTGCAGCGAAAGGTGCTGCCCTCTATCTAGCTCTAGAAGTAGTGCCCAGATATCTGACAATTGGGATCCACATTTGTGTCAGATGGTGTGTGGTAAGAAGTTGAGATGTGGGCAGCATTCATGCCAATCTCTTTGTCATAGTGGGCATTGCCCACCCTGCCTTGAGACCATCTTCTCCGATCTCAGCTGCGCTTGTGGGAAGACTGTGATTCCTCCTCCGCTTCCTTGTGGTACCCCTCCTCCGTCGTGTCAACAACCTTGTTCAGTTCCACAGCCCTGCGGCCATCCGGCAACCCACAGCTGCCATTTTGGTGACTGCCCGCCATGTTCTGTACCGGTGGCAAAAGAATGCATAGGTGGACATGTGGTTCTGAGAAACATACCTTGTGGTTCAAAAGATATAAGATGTAACCAGTTATGTGGAAAAACTCGGCAGTGTGGTATGCATGCTTGTGCAAGGACCTGCCATCCGTTGCCTTGCGATTCTTCCAGCGGTGCTAGCTCTGGTTCTTCTGGTTCCAAAGTTTCTTGTGGCCAAGTGTGTGGAGCGCCAAGAAGGGACTGCAGACATGCTTGCACAGCTACCTGCCATCCATCTTACCCATGTCCGGATATTAGGTGTGATTTTTCAGTTACAATCACCTGTTCTTGTGGGCGAATAACTGCAAATGTTCCTTGTGATTCTGGGGGCAACAACACCGGGTTCCAAGTTGATGCTGTGTTTGAAGCTACTGCCATACAAAAGCTGCCTGTCTCACTTCAACCTGTAGAAGGAAATGGGAAAAGAGTTCCACTTGGCCAGAGAAAGTTGGTATGCGATGAGGAATGTGCCAAGGTGGAAAGGAAACGAGTACTAGCTGAAGCTTTTGACATTACGCCTCCTAATCTGGACTCGCTACACTTCGGGGAAAGCTCCTCTGTCACAGAACTCCTTTGGGATTTACTGAGACGGGAGCCGAAGTGGGTAATGGCAATAGAAGAGAGATTGAAGTACTTAGTTTTAGGGAGGCCTAAAGGAAGCTCTGCTAGTGCAATGAGAGCACATGTGTTTTCAGCAGTTAGCAAGGACAAAAGAGATGTAATTAGGCATATTGCTGAGAGATGGAAGGTCTCCATTCAGGCCGCTGGTTGGGAACCGAGAAGATTTGTTGTTGTCCATGTGACTTCCAAGTCAAAAGCTCCGGCGAGAATAATTGGACATAAACCTGGAGTACCAGTAACTCCTGCCCAGCCACCACTCTTCGATCAGCACATTGATATGGATCCGAGACTCGTTGTTGCTCTATTTGATTTGCCTAGGGATGCAGACATAAGTGCACTTGTATTGAGGTTTGGAGGAGAGTGCGAGCTCGTTTGGCTGAATGATAAGAATGCCGTGGCGGTTTTCTCCGACCCAGCTCGTGCAGCAACTGCTCTCAGGCGTTTGGATCATGGCTCTGTTTATCATGGGGCTGTCTCCCTCACAGCGGTGCCATCAGCTTCTCGCTCAGTCTGGGGAGTGGGATCGAGCAAAGATGGGCCAGGAGCAAGCGCGAGCAGTAACAATCCTTGGATGAAAGCAGTTGTACAAGAGCATGGCTGCACAGAGGATGCTTCGTGGGATGCAAATTGGCCTCGTGGAAGCCAAAGTGAACTTCGGGGTAGCGTATGGGAAGGAAAGGAGGCCACAACCTATACAGTGTCGTCTACGAACCGTTGGGATGTTCTTGGTTCGGATAACACTTCAAGTTCCATGGCTACCACAAACTTGGATGAGGAACATCATTCTGTCTCTCGTGAGATTGGTCCACCGTCATCAGCTGAACTGATATCCCGAGGCCTTCTTGGAAAGGATGAAACGGAAGAGGTAGATGATTGGGAGAAAGCTTATTCCTAAGAGTTTAGAGCGGAAAGATTGCTTTTGGTAAGATGATTAATTGTTTGGCTTTTAAACTGCATTCGGAGTGTATGCTTTTATTAGCATAGAAGAAATTGAAATGTAAATCCGGATTTGTTTCTTACCTGGATTTATGTGAATGTGCAGCACTTTTTGTAATTTTTTTGGTGGGTAAAGCAGTCTTATGGGCCTATAGCTTTACCATGTGTATGTAAATTGTGTTGGCATTTTATCGGAGTGGAGTTGGGGCCTCGGGCACATGGAGTTTGTCTTCATTTCCACATGATTGTACCTTGTGTTAAAACTCCAGTTCAGAAAGTCCACATCCACTCTAAGAGCCTCGGCTGTGCTCACCCATTTCAGTACCGAATTGTAGAGATCACCAGCACGCCAGGAAACTTTTACTTCAAACTCTCGACGGATTTGACGAGATGGTCGTCGTGGTTGGTTGAAGCTTTCCATCTTCTTGCTTATTACTGTCGTAAATTCATTTCCATCAAATACGGGCAGATAGAGATAGACAGATGGGAGATAAGATAGTAATGCATTTAATTGGGAAGTTTCGTGGAACACTTTGGTGCATGGGCTGAATTTGCCCATCGACAAGTTTGATACAGATCGTTAAAGAAATAGAAAATAAATAATGAGCTGTAAGGTTTTATATTCAATATTAGCTGTAAGATTAATGAATTACTAGATATGTGAGTAATAATATTTATAAATTTATTGTTAAAAGTTTAAACCGTCACTAATGGAATTTAATAGATAATAATTTGCTTGCACCTCATCGAGCCTTTAAGATCTTACAGTAGGTTACCACACTAAGAAAATTTAAGTGGTGGTCTTGATTTGGACCAAGGCTGTAGAAGATTATATACCCCTCTTATATACAAGCAGTAAGCTCAAGAACAACAACCAGACAAGTAGTTTAGCAGGCTAAGAGACGGTTCAAACCCCTAAACGTGGTATATAGTTATCTTCATATATTATTTTTTAGCTAAACCAAAAACATCCTACCTTTCCATTCAGTCAGCCTTCAAAAGAGTACATAATGAGTCCATATTTATACATATATTTGTGAATCCGAGCAAAACGAGCAATCGTGTCTGCCATTTTATTACAAGATGTAGGAACCCGTCGTGTTGAAGACACTGATATTTATCTTATTTAGTTATTTATGAAGAAGAAGAAGAAGAAGAAGAAGAAGAAGAAGAAGAAGAAGAAGAAGAAGAAGAAGAAGAAGAAGAAGAAGAAGAAGAAAATTTCATTATATGAATCAAATAGTATAATCAACTTTAGACCAGCTTTTTGGAAGATCTATGCACGGATCCAGCTGTATTAAAAGACTTTGTCTTCATTCTGTAGTTCTTTATATAGGGCATGAAAGCAAGGGGGCGAGATTAGCAGCGGTTGAGCTCGTCCGGGAAGCAATTGTCAAAAAGGTTAGGAACAGCTAATTATACAAGGATGGCGGGCGTGCACAATTATGAGACAAATATACTCCGTCTTCATGCATGACAGCCTCGGCAGACTATTCTCAATCGTCTTCATTGTCCGGCCAAACTGACCATCTCCCTCTCCCCTCTTATCTGAGTTTGATTTGCATGGCGAAGGAGCTGTAGAGGGTCAGTATTTTATGATTATGCCTCAATAACTGCTCGTGTACATCGTTTTTGTATAAATATTTCATTGAAATATTAGTACAAATTAGTGTACGCATTTCTGCTATAAATATTCGTAACTATCTACAACCAGCTGTTATTGTTTCCATTTCACTAACATAGGTACTGATTATACTAGCCCAATTTGTTCGATCACGGCTAGCTATCAATTGTTTACATATTTATTATGACACGGCAACACCTTATAAATTCATTTCGCTTTCGGGTACTCATCCGGATACTGTCTGGTTGGTTAGCACCAGCCCTAGGCCAAAGCATGTGATTGTAGTCCAAGCTTGAGGATGAAGAAGAGGGGATGCAGTAGCTATCAAGTGCACGGGGAGAAGTTTCTAAACCCCAGTTGTGCACAACTGGTCCCATGAACCAGCTGTAGTAACTTGCCGTTCGGACCACCTTCCTAACCATAGTCCGTAGGTGGTCAATTTTGCTGGTACCGCTCAGTTTGCTGCGTTTGGTTAACCCCCCATCAATTCAATTTGGAAGTTGCCCGAGGACTCTAAAATTGCCCAACGACACGTAGTATGTAGTATTGTGCAATGTCACACCCTTCCCTGCGGCGCTGTGTACTTACTATGTTTTCAAGCTAGTAACCAGTATTGTAGGAACTTGAATGTAGGACGTGGGTCGGAGGATATATCTTGTGAGCTGTCTCCCAATGGTTTTACTTAGTCGATGGAAGACGATGATGGGCTTTTGTCTTCAACTGCACAAACTCGACCTTTTCTCCTTTGGATTTTCTCCGTATTCCTTCGTTTGTCTCGTTCCAGGTCTACTATCAACCTCTCCGTATTATGCGTTCTTGCTTATCTTCACACGAAACCTGCTCTCCCGCATGCTCACAAGACATCCGTATACACCACTCCAAGCTTAACTACGTAACAATTCGTTCCATTATTTTTCGTTTTTGTCATTAATAAAACTTTTTAGTGGTGATAAGGTGATCATTGTCCCGAGTTCATTATTTGAGGAACCAAACTTGGCATTGTTTAATTTGAGTGGTCTCATACGCTAGCTAGCTGCAAGGATTCAACATGAAGGCCGTGAAAGTACCAATTTCTTGTGACATCGAGTTAACTGGTTGCACCCCAAACAGGGCTGTAAATAAAGGCAAGTATTAACAATTAGCTGCCAAAAACTGGCACAATTTAACAAGTTTGTCGTGCTGTTCTCAATTCTCATCCTCATCCAAATCGTAGATTGTGATGTGCTCAAGGTGCAGGCAGGGCTCGAGAGACGAATGCTAAGATGAAGTGGGGAGCTGGTTCCTACATGTCACCCTTCTCATTGGAGCCTTCTAGTCAACGGCCCTTGATTTTTGCTGTGCGGTAGTGTCTCATCATCATCCCCAATCCAGTTCCAACATCAAACATCGAATGTCTTAAAATCTCCCATGCCTGGTACAAATTGTTCATGATAATAGTATGTTGTTGTAACTTAACACTTGTGACCTTGCCCTGTTTTTTTTTACCCCAGAACCAGTACGCATGGCAATTCATACACGTAAAATATGTACAACAACACATTACAATTCTCAGTTAGTCAAACTGATACAAACGATTAACCCAATACATCATCTTATCTGTTCACGTCAAATCTCTCGTGTCCATAATATTCTTCGTCTCTCCCTATTATTCAAGAAAAAGTATACAACATTTCCTCTTCTTAGTTCTTCTTCTTCAAATTAAACAACTTACCTGGCCCTGCTACAGTCTGCTCTCAGGAAGCCTAACCTGGATTTAATCAAGTCAAATTCCACCCAGTAGTTTTGCTGGTGATGGTTACCTATGATGTTACTCTCCACCCCAAGAAGCTGGGAGCTTCCCACTGTGAAGCAGGCGGCGCCACCGCCGGCGTCCACCCAAGCTCTTCGGCTGTCGACTGCTAGCTCCGCCCCTCCCTCTAGCTGCATTGCTACTTCTCCGACGAGCACGCCGGCCACCTCTGGCCGCCCCTCGTAGCAAATGTCCAATCCCCCGGCGTACACAGTTCCCTCCCGCCGCTTCAACCGCCGCCCCACCGCCATCCCCACCGCTTCCTTCACGACCCTGTACGGCTCTTCGGTGAAGAACGTGAACTCGGTGCCGGAGTCCACCATAGTCTGCCCTGCCCCTCCGGCGTCCGGACGGAACGCCGCCCTGGACATGTTGAGCCGTGCTCTGCCCAGCCGGAACCCATCGAGTCCCACCGTATACGCCAACTTGTCGAGATAAGGCAAAGACCCGCCGGCGGAGGCGCTCTTGTCGAACCTCATGAGATTAGCGTACATGACAAGGCCGCCGGCGGCGGCAAGAGCCGGATTGTTTCCGGCGTAGAACATCCCGGCGGCAGAGCCAGCTCCGGTGCCAGCGGACGGCGGCACGCAGTAGGAGAACCTGCCGAGGCCGGTCTGGGAGGTGAGGGAGAGGCGGCCGAGGTTCATACCGAGGATGCCTTCTTTGGAAGAGGAAGACGAAGCGGCGCAACCAAGCAAAACAGGACGGTTTGAGAGCAGGGGAAGCGCCTCGAGGGCGAGATTGCCCTCTGCAAGAGAACCGTCGGCGTAAAAATACGAGTAGTGACAGAGCCGGCGGTCGTCGCACGAAGTGGGCACCGAATAGTCAGGCGTGGGGGGGTGGCAGAGGGAGGTGTTGCAAGGCAGAGCGGAGAAGGAGGAGGAGAGCGACGGGTCGAAGGTGGTGGAAGACGGAGCAGAGCTGGTGGGCGTCTTGGATTGCTGACCTCGGTGGCATTGCACCCAAGAGAGCTGGCTCCCCGTGTCTAGAACCATGGGCTGAACCTGCGGCGGGGTTCCGATGGGCAGGGAGAGGACGAGCGCGCGCGTGTATTTGAAGGCCACCCGTTCAGTACTGCTCTGCGCGTCGGCGAAGGCATTAGTAGTTGTAGTGAGGGAGAGCATGGGGTGGCGGTGTGCTAAGGGGACGGAGGCCAAAGGGATGGACCTCTGGGCGGCGGTGGAAATGAATGAGAAGAGTAGGAGGAAGAGGGAGACGGCGGCGGTGGCGGCCATGGTTGATGGTGAGCTTTGGGTCCTTTGGTTACGAACAAAGCTTTGTATGTAAAGGTTGGATATGGGGAGGGAAAATTTTTACGTCCGCGCATCCTTTCGGTACGCCAACTCTGATTAGCGACCTTTATAGTAAGCGGCTATAGCGGTTGATTATCGAAGTGGTGAATCGAGAAAAAAACTTTATTGGTTTTGTTTTTTGGTGGGAAATTTGTAGAGGTGGGCTTGGGTTTGTGGTTAAAGGATTTGGTGGGATTGGTAGGGGTAATAGGACCCACATGGGTTTTTTTTTCCTCTGTATTTATTTATTTTTATAATTCTTAAGGTTGTTTATTTATATAATAAGTAATTAGAGGGTTAGGATTAGGATGGTGAGAATTAGGGGTGTAAACGAGCCGAGCCGAACCGACCAGGGGTGTGCTTGAGTTTGGCTCGTTATAAAACGAGCCGAGCCGAACTTTAATGTAAATGAGCATAGCTTTAATATAAACGAGCCGAGCCGAGCCTGTCTAAAATTTATGG
>JAVDBV010001494.1:0-11737 GCA_032619315.1 Piper longum
TGGAAAACACTGAAAACGGGAGAAAACCTCAATATCTTTATGGAAAGCTAGGGTTAAGTGGACGGCTCAGATCTTGCCACGTGGCACGATCTGGACGCTCGACGGCTCGTGGCCTAGTGGGACCCACATATGGGTATATGCACTATAGATATGAATGAAAAGTTCGTATCGAGACCGTCCGAACACGAAACTAACTTGAGTCCTGAAATTGAGTCTATGGGTAGGAATCGAGGCAAAAAGGGTAAATGGGTCTCGAAACCCTAAAAAATCAAGATGGGCCCGCATGGGCACAATCGAGTGATCTAAAATTCCTATGATGCATGCGAATGAAATACCAAAAAAAAAATCCCAACGGATACTAAACGCTGTAACGGCCTAAATCTAGGCCTAAAATGCTATCTAATACATACAAACAAATTCGTATACCTGAGTATACAATGATAACTCGTGATCTTATTATCTTCATGTCTGGCATAATCAGCCAATATAACATGCTCACACGGCCATCTAGGCGCATACTCATAATCTGAAACTAATTTGGCTCGATCTCGCTTAAACCAACTCGATACAGACCCAATTAGGGCAAAACTCAAATCGGGTAAAACCCTAACCCAAAAATTGGGTTTTACAGTATATACATTAATTCAAACTATATTAAATCATTTTGTATATGATATACATAATTTAAAAGAAAGATCTCAAGAATTAATAATAAATCTTAAATGTCCAACTTTAACTCACTTTAGATAGTATAAAGATACATTTCTATCTCTTTTATATCAAAGAGATGATTGTAATTCTGATTTTTGGAAAAAACGATTTATAGCAGGCCTACCTAATCTCTTTGCTGAAAAAGTTAAAAGAAAATTAAGAGATCAAAATAATGGGATAATTCCATATGGTAATTATACTTTTGGACAGTTAATAGATCAAGTAGTAAATGAAGGATTATCCCTATGTAATGATCTAAATTTACGAAATCAATTAAAAAAGCAAAGATTATTAGGAAAGAAAGGATTAGGAGAAATTTGTCAGCAATTTGGAACTAAATTAACTCCTAAATATCCCTCTAATAAATCCATTAAAAATAAATCTAAAAAATCTTTTATTCCTTATAGGAAAAAGAAAAAGAGTAATAAAGAAAATAAACCTATAAAGAATTAAAAAGTTATTAGAAAGGAAAACAAACCTTCACCATCTAAACCTATAATATGTTGGGATTGTAGAAAAACAGGTCATACAAGAACCCAATGTAGATTAAAGAAACATATAAAAGAGTTAAATATTTCTGATGAAGAAAAAGATAAATTAATAAATTTATTAGAAGAATCTGAAGATAATGATTCTTATGAAAATAGTACTTCTGAATATGATGCATTAGAAATTAATACTGAAAATGAATTAAATACTTCATCTACTAGTGATTCAGATAATTGTGGATGTAATTATAATAGAATTATAGACTTAAATAAATTAAGTATAAATATGATTACTTCACAAGAAGCATTATTATTAGATATGATAGATTCTATAACAGATCAGATAGAAAATAGAACATTTTTAGAATAAATTATAGAATCAACAAAATCAAAAGAAGAAGTAAAACCTAAGTTAAAACTTCAGGTTGAAGCTATGTTAAATCCATTATATACTATGACAGAAGTATTAGGAAGATTAAAGAAAGAAAACCCTATAACTACTAAAGACTTAATTAGAGAAATAAATGATTTAAAGAAGGAAGTTTCTAATTTAAAAAAGAGAATAGATATATTAGAATTAGATAGTGAAATCAAAGATAATATTTCTAATAATAATGAAGAAGAAGAAGAAATAAAATTGTTTGAAAAATCAAAGAATTTTGAAATTGGTGAATCTTCTAATCAAGAACTTAATTATTTAAATGTTATAGAACAAATTATAAAAGGAAATATATTCTTAAAATAAAAAAAATTATTAATAAAGAATTTACATTAGAAACTTTAGCTTTAATAGATACAGGTACAGATAGAAATATAATCTAAGAAGGATTCATTCCTACTAAATATTATAAGAAAATTACTCAAACACTCTCTCCAGCAAATGAAGAACAACTAAAAGTAAACTATAAATTACCTAATGCAGTAGTTTGTATTAGTGATGTATGTATATATTTAACTTTTATATTAGTAAAAAATATTGGATCTGAAGTTATTTTAGAAAATCCTTTTACTGGATTTATATAACCTTTCTTTGTTGATGATTATAGAATATACACTCATTTACAAGGAAAAGATATAACATTTAAATTAGAATTTCCTAAAAGACAATTTTATATATCTGAAATGAAAGATAAATATAATAAAAAAATTATGCAAATAAATTATTTAAAAGAAGAAATTAATAATTACATATTAGAATCAAAATTGAATGATCCTATAATTAAAAATAGGATTACTGATATTAAAAATTTATTTGAAAAAGATTTATGTAATGATTTACCAAGTACATTTTGGAATAAGAAAAAACATGAAATTTCTCTTCCTTATGAAAATAATTTTAATGATAGAATGATTCCTACAAAAGCTAGACTAATTCAAATGAATCAAGAATTGGTACAATATTGTCAAAAAGAAATAAAAGCTTTATTAGAAAATAAATTAATAAGAGAAAGTAAATCTCTTTGGTCTTGTACTGCTGTCTATGTCTATAAAGCATGAGAAATAGAAAGAGGTATAGAATTTGAGTTATAGAAAGAGCTATACAAAGAGTTATAGAATTTTCTAATAAATTTCCAAACAAATTATTAGATAAAAATCAGTTACAAAGATTTTTAGGAAGTTTAAATTATATTTCTGAATTTTATAAAGAATTAGCGTTAGATTGCAAATTGTTATTTCAAAGATTAAGGAAAAATCCTCCTCCATGGACAGATGCCCATACTAAGGCAGTTCAACATATTAAGAATAAAGTTAAGTTTATTCCTTGTCTTAGTTTACCTAATCCAGATAGTCTAAAAATAGTTGAAACTGATGCATCGGATATTGGATATGGGGGAATATTAAAGCAAGAAATAAATAATAAACAATTTATTATTAGATTTCATTCAGGACTTTGGAATGATACCCAAAGTAAATATTCTTCTATAAAGAAAGAAATGTTAAGTATTATTAATTGTATATTAAAATTTCAAGATGATTTATATAATGTTAAATTTCTCCTTAAAATTGACTCTACTACAGCTAAATTCATTCTTGAAAAAGATGTTCAGAATTTAGCCTCTAAACATATATTTACAAGATGGCAAGCCTTACTTGCTATTTTTTATTTTGATATTGAATATATCCCTGGTTTAGAAAATTCTTTACCTGATTTTCTTACTCGTGAATTTCTGCAGGATGAATATGGACAAAGGCAAAGGCAAATTACTCCCTAATCATCTGCCTTCGTTCTACAGAAATTACCCTCAATTTTCAAAAGATGATAAACCTACTTCTGAAACTTCCAATTATAAGAATCTCAGTCCTTATATTCAAAAGAAAACCTATGCTCATATATGTTATCTTGATGAAACTCCCGATGTTTTAGAAAATTTAGACCCAGTCTTGATAGCATCACAATATCTACCTAAATATTCTCATTTTCTTGTGAAATCCAGTAAGACTAGATTTTTCTATGAATTGGTTCTCGAGGATATGCTATCATGCCAAATTACCCATAAATATGCTGGTGATTCATCTAGTCAAATTCTGAAATATCCAGAGATATATGAGACAAGAATTTCTTATATTAAAATAATCATACATAAAATAGTTACTTTACATGAATATGGTCATCCCAGTTTCTTCGAAAGTTTACCAATGTCAAACCTCCACCAGGTCTTTTCCGAGAAGAATACAATTACTAGGATTATATTGATGTGTTTCACACTATTCTATTTTATAGAAATCCTCATAGCCAACACTCTTGGTTTATTCATATTGATTTACCAAAATTGTTTCCAATTCCTATGTGGTTTCATCAGTGGATGGTTGAATTTGGTCCTGATATTGAGTTTTTACCCTGTTATTATAAAATACAATATGATAAGTTTACTAAGATAGTTCATAATAGTTTTATGAATCCTTTTTTATTTTATATTAGATATTATCGAATTCCTTGGATATTCTCATAGAATTATTGCTTTAAAACAATTGAGGACAAGGGTATTCTGATTTCTTCACTGGATAGAACTTTATATATCAGATGGTGAGATAGATTTCAACATTCTATTGCTCTTCCAAGAAAGTCAGAGTTGTTTCCTTCTATTAATGAATTTTTTCCTCCTCCTGAACCAGTTCGACCCTTGCCAAAGTCTTCCAATCCAGTGCTACCACCGGCACTACCTGCTAATATTTATTCTTGGGTTTTACAGGTACAGGATGATAATCCTGGTATTCCTTACCAGGAAGCTGTCCGCCTAGCTTATCTGTTAGATTCATATGGTTCTACTCCAAAAATGAAATTTTTACTAGAACCAGTGCCTCTATCTTCTAATGAGATAGAGGAAATGGTTACTACACTTGTGGAAAGCCCTATATATGGAGGTTATGCACAATCACCCTTGAGTGCAAAGGATCTCTAATGCAATATTTGTGGAAATGTGGGACATACGGCCATTGTTTGTTTTGAAAGACCAGTTTTGGACAAAACAACACCCGGTCTTTGGCGCCTCCCACCGCCTCTCCACGCCTCTGTCGTCTCCTCCTCCTCTCACCGCCTCTCCACACCTCTGCCGCCTCTCGCTGCCTCCTCCTCCCACCGCCTTTCCACACCTATGTCGCCCCCACTGCCTTTCCCTGCCTTGCCACCGCCGCCTCTCTGTACCGTCGGCAGTCCTTGGTCCCAGCCCCTTGGACCCGCCCCTCGACCGCAAGCCACCCTCAACCCCACTCACCCGCCGCCTCGCAGTTGATTGCTTTCAGCCCCCGCTTCTCGACCTCAGTGCCTCTCACTGCCTCACCAGGCTGCCGACCGCCCTAGGCTCTCTCACCTCGGACAGCCACAGGCTGCTAGCCGCCCACGACCTCAAGCCTGGATTTAGCCACTCGGCCATCGCGCATCCTCTGCCAGCACCAATTAGGTTTTTTTTTAAAAAATGTTTTTTACGTTATTTGAATTTTTTTTTGATTTTTTGGGTACTTTTTTTTTTTTTTTTTTGGTTTGCTCAGCCGATCTCTCATACCCACCGATTGGCAGCACTGGAGCTCTTCTTCGTGGTGAATTTGAAGTCTTGTACGATGAGGTGAAATGTCTGCATCGATTGATTTCATCACAATTATTTACTGTAATATTGACTGTTTGGCATCAAAATCCTTGACACTTTGTTTGATGATGTATTTAGGATAATCCTCTCATTATCACCCCGATTTGTACTAGGAATAACCACATTGTTTGGCAGGGGTTGAACACCGTAGCATCATGTTATGGGCTGCAAAATACATCTGCAATTGGAACTAATGGGCAGGATTACGTCTTTCTGGTGACAAAACTAGCAAGGATGATTTAGTGATTTGGTTTTGGATGAAGAAAGTCACCTAGTCCTGCATTTGCTGATGTTCAATCCAAATTCGAGGAACTAAGTTCTAGTGCGAGTGGTGGAAAGTCATTTAATTCATATGATAACCAGACAATGGAGCCAGGGTAGCAATTGTCACCATCTCATTTTGATTCTGCAATTTCTGTGGCCAATACAAAAGAATTCAGAGACGATGGGTGAGGTGAACGAGTCATCTGTAGAAAATCCACGGTAAAAACATGCAAATACTGGACCTCGTATTGGCTTCTGATTTCGTTTCGGGACAACGATCCACTGATGGCGGACTAATAAACTCCCCACGGCGAGTACCCCGACGAATGAGAGAGCGAAAACTTACCCAACAATATCGTCCTCTTCATCCACCTCGTCCTAGCCGGCCGCGGCGGAGACGCCAGAGTCGTGTCCGTCGGGATGGTAATGACGATGTAGTCCCTATTGTCTGCGTTTTCGGCCACCGGAGTTCTTTCCCATTGTGTATGAGTGAGACCGGCACGGAAGACGGGGCAAGTGGAGTGGAATCGGAGCCACTCGTCGATGCAGTCGGCGTGGAAGACGTGGTCGCAACCGGAGAGAAGGCAAAGCGTTTCCTTGTCGTCGTCGAACTCTGTGATGCAAACAGCGCACTCGAGCGCCCTCTTCCCTATCTTAAAGTCCATGGCTGCCGCATACTCGAGTGTCGGGAGCTCCGTGATGACGGCGGGGTCGAGCCTCCCTGCAGCTCGGCGGGACCGGAAGCCGCTGCGGGCGGTTCAGACGCCGTGGCGGGTGATGTAGAGGTCAAAGATGGCCAGGAAGAAGAAGGCGGATACGATGCCTATGAGGAGGGTGGCGGCGCGGAGTAGTTGAAGTGTCCGACTAGATCTGGTGTCGGAAAGTGCTAAATTTCAAAAGCTTCCTGAATCCATAAATTGATATGTTGTGAGGTCTTTCAATATCTAATCCCGAGACCACGATCCTTTATATATACAGGGCCAGTGATGTTTGGTAGTTATAAAATTGATAATCTTAATAATTTTGAGAAAATTATAATTAATTTTATATAATAAAAATAATTAATTAAATCATTAAAATTATCAATTTCATTTGAAGGAAACATCATTAGTCTTTTGTTAGATCTCTTAAGATCTTTTACAACCATGGGGTTTTATAGATATATAACTTCATTTATTTTAGATTTGACCCATTGTAATAAATTGAAAGTAAATACTTCAATATTAAATAGTGGTATTTCAATAAGTCTGGTGTTAAATACTATAACAGATCTATATAAATAGACTTGTTAATGAGATGGATTTCAATGTATAATTAAATTAATATGTATGAAAAATAAATCCAATAGTGGGAGAGGGATAAGAAAAGAGCACAAAGGTTCGTAATGGGAATGGGGCGTGGTTGTTAAATGGGAAGCGAGAGGACTATTACTTATTTGTCTTATAAAAAGAGAGTTTCTTATGCTTTATTTGGTCACGACTCAACGCATGTATGAAAAGATCTCTTTAATATAGTAATAGTTATTTTAATAAGACTCATAAAAGTGGATCAGGGCCGCTCATCAAGACTACTCGAGTTTACTTGTACCACGTTCAAACTCCACTCGTTTAATTACAAATTTAAGTTAAATTATGATTTTAAATTTAAGTCAAATTAATAAATACTCAAGTTAGTTTAAGTTTGAGTCGCGGTTGTATTTATTGATATTTTTATCTCCTATAATTTATATTGAAATTATTTTTAATTAAAATATCTCAATTTTAATATAATTATGTGTAAAGACAATTTAATCATTTTATCACGTGTTAATTTCTATTTTTAATTATATAAATTATTATTTTTTTATGATTCTTAAAGATCCTTTATAAATTTAAATTTTCTTTCTTAAAAACGCATTCTCTTTTGTTTTTGTGATAATTTTTTCATATTTTATACCACCCATGTTTGTGTTTGTCGCGTTTTTTGATTCAAACTCATTATCTTTTTTTCCTCACATATTTCATTAATTTTTTTTTTTCAAAATTTATGTTTTCCCCCTCTGGTGCTTTATCCAAATTATTTTAATTTCTATAATAATTGTTTTCTCCCCATTTTATGAATCATCCTAGAAGACTGTAATACTTATTATTAGCTATTGTAAGATTTCCACTTATAAAGTATAATTCTTACATAGGTTTAAATAATCGGGTTCAATAAGATACTTTTTTAAATCTCTTACAAAATAAGGTACTTTTTTAATCACAGTACGAGATTTACCTTATAGCTGTCAAACATTAACATTATAATATAATAGCAGGGTAGGTAGAATAACAAGTTATTAGCGAATTGTGATACATAATTTATTTGGCTCAAACTATAATTTTAAGACCTTTTTTTACTCCATAACCTTCTCAAGTTGACTCCAATTAATGGTTTTTGGAGTCAAACTCTATAAATAATTTCATGTTGACAAAATTTATAATTTACTCTCTAAATCTCTCCTACTCAAGTAAAAAAGGTTTGAAAATGTATTATTTTTCTTTATGTTTAGTTAAATTAATAATTTAAAGTAACATAAATAATATATTTATCAAAATTAAATTTCAAAGAGAGTAATATCTCCTAATTTGATATATCTTTTTACTAATTTCTTTTATGTATCTCATAATAGAGTTGACTCTATTCTGTAGCCTACAAACTCTAGCCCAGATCTCGAGTTTTTAAACTATAGTTCAAACAAGCAAAAGTGGGTTCACAAGCATTTTGAAATATTTATTAGGCATTACAAATATTTTTATGATCATATTTTACTTTATATACTAATTAAAATGCAAGTTTTTTTGAGAAAAAATAGTTTAAGAAAATATTGGATTTGAAAAAAATTAATAAATTGAATTCTGATGACGTCCAAAATATTTGATTTATTGAAAATACACAGCTTACAATTCAAACAAGCCGTCTCGATACATTAGTGAGCACGAGCCAAAGACTCACACAATATATGAGATTATATTTTAACTTTATTAACAATATACATTAATAAGCACAAAAATAAATTTAGTACTTAAAAAAATATGTGTTTCGGATAAAATTGGTTATATAAAAACTTTAAATATTATTTTCATATTATAAAAAAATAAAAAATAGCCTCTATTAAATAGGTATTAATAAGTGAAGGATTTAATTCGAGTAATATTATAATACTTAAATGAAATTTATCATTTTCTAAAAATATTTTAAATGCTAAATCCTATTTGTTTATAAAAACTTCGCGTTCAGATTTTTAAATGCATTAAAAATTTGTTTATCTTTAGAATAAACTAACTCCATCTGTCTATCGATTAGTTCACGTTATACAAATGTAACTTTTTTTTTTTTACTTTTTGTAATAACTCAAAATATTTATTTATGTCCACTTTCTAATGTTTAATTTCTTAAAAAGAAAGGCCATGTCAATCAACATCTAATTGTGAAATAATTCTATGTATACAAGAAACTAAATATTTAGATAATTCAAAAAATTAATTTTAATTATTATTAATTTAAACATATTATTTATAGTTATACAATTCTATATGAAAATTTATAATTATATATGTGTATATGTATATAATTATATATTTCTTATTTAAACAACTTCTCAGATTGATTACCATTTACAATAAAAGTTCGAGGATTGGTACTCCTTTGCTGTCACCCATGCATTTAGGGCTGCTAATTAAATGAGCCAGTTAGTGAGCATTTGGTTTTCACTTCGGTTCGACTCAACTCGAAACTCGATATTTAAATGCTCAAACTCGAACTCGACTCGAATTCGTATCATACAAGCCGAGTTTGAGCAAGGTCGTGTTTGACTCGACTCGATTCGATTATAATTCGAACTTGATTCAAACTCGATTCGTAGCTCGACTCGATAAAATAATATAATAATATAGTTTTTATATTATATATATATATATATATATTAATAAGATTAAATGTAACTAGTTATATTTATTCATCTACAATATTCTAACAAAAAAGTGGTACAGTTAGATGGTAGGCATTAAGTCCTTGACTAAGTTGTGGGTTCAAATCATGCTAATTACATTTTTTTAATTGAGGTACTTCTAACTTTTAATCGAGTTGGGTTCGAGCTCATAAAAATTAAACAGTTAAGTATATTCGAGCTCGTAAAATATATTTGAGCCGAACTCAAGTATGAGCATGTATGCTCAAAATTCGTTCGATCTCGAGTCTGAGTTCAAACGAACTTCAAACTATTCAAGTGGAGTACAAATATAAGTCGAGCTCAACTCGCTCGCTTGTTTAGCACCCCTAATAGACCTTGGCTACTTGTGTGAATGTCTACTTCTTGAACCATATGACTTTTGTCATTCCTCTTTCTTTTTTTTTTTAATGGAGTCACAGCATTCATTTATATATGCAGTTTACTTTTTTCGGTTTTAGTGAAAAGAGAACGACGTGGATATGGATTGTTGATCGATATAAATTGCAGTTTACTTTTATCGGATATGGATTTATTTTTTATAAGCGTGTTACACCATTCATTGGGATATAGATTGCAGTCTCCTTTTTTCGGGTATTAGTTAAAAAAAATGATATTAAGTTTGTCACATATCTATTACATGTTGGTAATTTATATATACGACCTATGCAAGTTTCTTTTCCCGTTTAAAGGACTTGATGGTAGCATAGCCAGGTGGGCCAAAATGGTCTAACACAAGAGAAGCCTTTGTTTGCAGGAGGGCTCGATGTGTACCAGGTGAGCCCAAAGGGTAACAAAAAACAGTTTGTAATGTTTAAGTTCCCGAGTCTAGTCCCCTCTAATATATAAAAAAAAAAGCTCCTGAATCTAGTCAGGAATTTCGGGCGTCAACATGCCGGCCAAATTTAAACTCTTTTTTATTTTTTATTTTTTTTTACCAAAGCCAAGATATGGTCAAATTTGAGCTTGAAACGGCTGCGAGCACATCAATGGCAGGTGTAGGAAAGGAAACGATCAACAATCACGGCAAGCATCACGAGAAAAAAAAACCACAAAAATGTATGTGTCAAATTCTGTTTAATTTTGCAGAAAATTTTCGAAGCCAAGTCAGTCAAGTTGGTTGGAGCTGGACAATCTTCCTCGTACAAATGTGGTTGCAGGTTATTTCCTCTTTTTTTTTTCAAAGTCAGTCACAGGTTACATTTATTATGGCGGCATGCTCTTCCATTTGACTTAATACGAATGATGTTTGCTTATTAGTATTGTTATATATAAATTGCAAGACAAACTTAAGTGCACCCAAATACAAATAGAAAAATGATCTTCAATCATCTTTTGATGTTGGCCTTTACACTCTTCATGCTCTGTATCGATGCAACTACAGCAGCTGTGCTCAACGGAAATGAGACGGACAAGGCAACGCTTCTTATCCTCAAGGCCGAGCTAGGAGGCCATGCCAGCAAGTTGTTGCGGTCGTGGAACGAGTCATCCCACATTTTCGAATGGTCTGTGGACACTTGTACGTGTCATAACTCTGGACCTTCATGGCCAAGCAATGCTGGGTACCTTGTCACCCCACATAGGAAACCTCACCTTCCTCAAAGTGATCAACCTTGAAGACAATCGAGTCCACGGCCAAATCCCCCCACAGATTGGCAGGTTGTCAAGGCTCCAACATCGTGTTCTCAATCATAATTCTCTTGAACGTGAGGTACCCACCAATTTATCTCGCTGTTCTAACCTCATAGCTCTAGGCTAACAACCAGCTGGTTGGGCAGCGCCCAGAGGCGCTCACGGGTTTAACAAACTTGGTTGTGATGAATTTGAGTGCCAACAATCTTTCTGGAAGAATTCCGGAACCGATTGGTAATCTTTCTTCTCTGGAATTTGTTTCTCTTTGCAGTAATAATCTGGAGGGTAGCCTGCCTTCAAGCTTCGGTAGAATCAAAGGCCTGAAAGTTCTTTATCTAGTATCAAACTCAATGTCTGGGACACTTCCACTCTCAATCTACAATCTCTCCTCCTTGTGGGTTTTGGATTTGAGTCACAACCAGCTCCAAGGAACGCTCCCATGGGAGATAGGAGTGCTTTGTCCTAACCTAGCAGCTCTTGCCCTTGAATCAAATCATTTCTCAGGCACCATCCCGGCGTCATTATCTAACTCTTTGAGACTTGAAACTCAGAGGCTTTCAAACAACAGAGACTTCGATCATTAGGACTGGCAC
>JAVDBV010001495.1:0-14859 GCA_032619315.1 Piper longum
CGAGGGCGACGACTCCCGTTAGTGCCCTTATGAGAGTTCTTGAGGAAGTATATGGTTTTTATTCAACAGGAGGGTTAGCTCTCTTGTGCCAGTTTGATATTAGTTATTTTTCGGACCGGTAACGCTCGTTACTGACGGTTTTGCACTATGTGTAGGTGATGAGTACAAGATGGATGTGTCAGCTATCGGAGGAGTAATGAGGTCTTCTGCACACACACATATATGTTTGTTGGTTGAACGTTTAATATTTCGGTTATGATTTTATTATATTGAAACTGACGTGATGAAATGAAAGGATGAGATGATGAAACGTGATTATGCGTTAAGACATGATGAGATGATGTGAACATAAACAGAATGTGCAGTGAAAGTGTGATGGGTTGAGACCCAAGTTTTATAATGAGTTTATAGTATATTAGATTTTGTATGAATGAAATTGTTTGATATATGATTAAATATACTTGCATATGTATATTCGACAGGGTGGCCCCTAATTGCATTTTTAGGGGAAACTCTGCCCGTGATATTTTAGAAATTTTATTAATTTTGATCTTAATTATAATAGTGTGTAGATTAGTTGTATGTTGTCTATGTAGTGTCATGTTAGGATTATTGTGCATTCATCCATGCATATCGAGAATCATATCTTCATCTTAAGACGCCGAGAGTAGATCCGGGTCGGCTTAACCGAATCTAATAGATTATCGAACGGTTCGGTCGCCGGTGGCATTTCCGGGTCGGTTCACGAGTGAGCCAAGTCAGGGTGTTACAAGCTGTGTCTAAGTGGCCTCTTCCTACTAACATCAAAAGCTTGAGAGGGTTCTTAGGATTGAGTGGATATTACAGAAAATTTATAAGAGGTTATGGATGCATTGTTAAACCTCTTACCTCCATGTTGAAGAAGGATTCATTTGAATAGACTCCAAGGTCTAAGTTAGCTTTCTATCACAACAAGCCCTGTTTTAAGGCTACTTAACTTCGCTCACAAATTTGAAATAGAATGTGATGCTTCTACCATTGGTTTGGGAGCAATTTTAATACAACAAGGGCAACCTATAGCTTATTTTAGCAAGGCTCTACATGGATAAAATAGATTGCTGTCTACTTATGAAAAGTAACTGTTAGCATTGGTTTTGGCTATACAAAAGTGGTGACAGTACTTACTTGGACATTCATTTGTGGTTCGAAGTGATCACTCCATCTTGAAGTTTTTATGACAACAAAAAATAGTCACCCCTTCCCAACAAAGATGGCTGCATAACTTGATGGGATTTAATTTTACTGTAGAGTATAAGAAGGGATTTGAAAATTCAGCTGCTGATGCTCTTTCCAGACTTCCCTATGGATCAAGTTATTTGGCAATTCCTTCTTCCACACCCGATTGGATTGAGCCAATCCAAATTGCTGTCACTACTGACCCTGCTCTACAGGAGATAGTCCAGCAAATTCAAGATAAAAAACTCTCTCTTCAATGAACAATTGTCAATAGATTGATTTTCTTCAAACACCGAATTTACTTACTAATGGATTTTGATCTTATTGATATAATTGCCAAGGAGATTCATAGTAGTACTCATGAAGGATATCATAAAACACTTAGACAAATGAGAAGAGTTTTTTTCTAGCCAAGAATGAAGGATCATTTGAAGTAAATAATTTGCAATTGTGAAACTTGTTAGGTTCATAAAGCTTCTAACACAACTCCAATAGGACTATTCTAACCATTACCTATACCACAGAGCTTATAATCTCAAATTTCTATAGATTTTATCGATAGCTTGCCAATGTTCAATGGAAAGTTTTCTATATTGATGGTAGTTGACAGACTTTCCAAATATGTGCATTTTATTCCTCTCAACCATGCATATACTTCCTTGTCAGTAGCACGATTATTTTTTGATTCAGTTTTCAAACTACACGGTATGCCTGAACAGATAGTTTATGATAGGGATGTAGTTTTCACGAGTGGGTTTTGGAAGGAACTACTTAGGTTGGAAGGAACTTTATTTAATTTTTGTTCTACTTACCATCCTCAAACTGATGGACAAACTGAAGTGGTGAATAGGGTATTACAAATATACCTTCAATGCTTCACTAGTGAGCAACCTAAAGAATGGACTCAGTGGATATCTTGGGCGGAATACTGCTATAATACTAGTTGGCATAGTGTTATAAAGTGCATATCATTTGAAGCTGTACATGGACGACCTCCACCATCATTGTTATGCTATGTTCCAGATACTGCTATGTTACCAGAGGTGGAACATCAACTGAAAACTAGGGATGAAATTCTTCAAACTCTTAAGGTTAACATCTTACTAGCTCAAAACATAATGGAGCAAATGTATGATAAGAAGCATAGACAACAAGAATTCAGCATTGGGGATTTGGTTTATGTTAAATTGCATCCTTACAAGCAAATTTCAAGAAAATTATCCAAGCACACCAAATTGTCACCAAGATACTACAAACCTTATAGAATTCTATAAAGAATAGGGGAGGTTGCTTATAAGGTAGAATTGCCAGCTGATTGTCGCGTCCACAATGTCTTCCATGTTTCATTATTGAAAGAGAAATTGGGCAAGAATGATTTGATGAGAACAAAGTTACCAGTATTGTCGGCTTCATTACACATTTTATATCCTGTAATTAGACAAATTGCAGCCACAATTCAAAGTCGTGGGAAAACTTTACAATTAGTAGAATGGGTTGATCTTGCCAAGAATGAAGCTAGTTGAGAAATACCTGATTTTTTGTCAATGCATTTCCTTTTGGACAAGGAATGTTTCGAGGGGAAGGAAATGTTATAAATTTGAGGAATTTTGAATGGCAGTTAACGACAGTTGTATTTTGGCGAGAAAAGTTGTTGAAGCTTTTGAAAAGTTATTAAAGCTTTTGAATTTAAAGCATTTGTGTAATTGCTTGAATTTGAATTAGTGTTGAACGTGAATTGTTGAATTGTGAGAAAAGGGATACAAAAGGAATGATGTACAAGAATTATGCTATGAAAAAATTACACATCTTATCCAAGTTATCTTCTTGTTCCCTATGTCTTCCTCTCCTTCCTCTGCTCCTACATTCCTCTGTTATCCCATCCTCTATTATGTCTCTCTTCCTCAACTTCTTCTATTGAATTCGAATTCGTATTTCCTCATCCATATCTCTATCTAGCAATTCTTAACAGCAAGTTGAAATGATAAATTGCCATAGATATGTGGTCAGCACAAGTACCGGATTACTTCCCAAACCTGAAGAATGCAACAACAACCGGCAGTGTCAAAGATGCTACAGGAAAGATCAACCCCTAAACAAAAAACCATGAAAACTTGATGAGAAAAAAACTAATTTCATAATGAAATACTGATAGAGGTCAGTATATATAGTACAGAGGTTTCACATATATTCAAGAAGCTAGCTAAACGACAAAATACCATGTGGTTCAAGACTAGCAAACTAAATTTCCGTAATTACAATAAAGCCCTTACTATTTATTAATACAAACAAGTATTATTGCTACAATTTTCTCGCGCTTTGTGCCAGAGCTTTTGGCTCATAGTAATTTCCAGTTGACAAAATGTTGTTCAATTTCAATATACAGAACAAATATGTTCTAAACAACAGTGAAGCTGATTGACCATTCTTTCCCATATGGAATGCCATTCACAAAATAAATAGCCTAGCAACTGTTTTGCCAATTGCAAACAAATTCCTTATTGGTTCCTGCCTTAAAAAGAATCATCTACAGATGCTATGGTTAACAATGAATATTTAGCTTCTAGGGAGATTTTCCCGCCTTTGACACAAAGTTTGGCTCCAGTGACCACCCAATATCCAGGCAAATCCTCAGGACCGCGTACATTCTCCTGAGTGTCTACAAACTTCAACATCTTCGGCATTCTAGATGGCATTGGCGGCCCACCAGGAAAAACTGCTGAATTTAGCACCACTTTACCTGGCTTTTCCACTGGTGCTTGGCCCATGCTGAATTTTCCACTGAAAAATGCTGAGATAGAGCCAGATTTCCCAGGAGGTCCAGAAGGGCTGTGCCACTCAGACCTACGGATTGTTGCAGATGCAACTTCGGAGAGGCCAAGCCTTAAAAACAATACTTTTTTCATACCAATGTCCTTCACTTCAAGCCAGGCCTTGGTTACAATAAAAGCAGATTCGTCAATGCAAGTGTTGCTTTTCTGCACAGGAGCTGTGCATACGTGTGAGCATATACCCCACTTCACAGGCTCGTAATAATCTCTGTCCGGGTTTTTGTCGGTATAGTAGTTGCTAGCCTCGGAGATTTGGAGAATGCTAGGGAGATCCGAGAGGTGCTGGAGATGAACAGCTAGGTGATCACTTCTTTTGCCTTCTAAATAGAGACGAATCCCAGTTGCGGGCCGTTTATTACAGTCTGCCTGTATAATGAGTTGGAAACAGAAAATATGATAAAAAAGTATACGAACAACAATTATGATGTTGCTTTATAACAAATAACAATGTAGTATCAGTGAGCTTTTTCTTAATCTCTCAAGGTTCAAGCACACATTGGCAACAACGGGAAAGTACAAACGTACTTTAGAAAGGTTAAAGCTTAAAGAAAACCGGTATATATTTTGTGGAATATACAATTTGATTAAGAAAACACAAATAAATTATATGGCCTGACAAGTTTGATATGACAACTCTTGTCTAAGTCCACTTATCCTTGCAAGCTAAACAACCTTCAGATTAAGCTTTTTTGTTAGGATCATTGCAAAACGTGTATACAGACTGTCAAAAACAAGTGCCTTACTATGTTCAACACTATTAATACGTTATAACATACATTCTTGATGGAGAGCTGAATCACAAATTACCAAACCTTGATCAGGCAGTATGGACAAGGATAAAAGCGCTATGATGATAGTGCTACTAGATGGGGCGATTGGTCCTTGGCAGAGGGTAAAAAAACCATGCTCACAGTTCAAAGGCAATGTAGTCAATTGAGACCACTAATTAGCTTCTAAGGAGCCAAATAGCACAAATAGAAGTACTACAACTAGTGGTCAATAAAAAGTAGGCTTGATTGGGCCACGCTAGAAGTGTAAATAATATGCCTTTTGGAAACTCCTTTTGCATATTGGAACTTTGTGGGTGTTATTGCAAATTGACAATAACGACTTTTACCCATTGTTGATAAGCTATAATTGTATTTATACTATCTCAAGTATGAATACCTGATTGAAAAGGTTGCAGTGCAATCTTATTCTGCGGAATAAGTAAATTCATCTCATCACAAATTTACAGTTTATGAAAATCTTGGTATTTTATGACTCTGGATCAAGTATTAAGTAAAAAAATAGAGCAGAAAAGTGGCACGACAGGAACTTACCTTGTCCACGTTAACAAATAGCTTAGGACCCATAAAGGTAAACTGAAGAGCAGGGGAGCGGCGTTTTCTGCAGTGAGTACCAAGAGGAAGATCTCCATACACTGGAGCCCATTGCCTTGGTAATTGAAACTCAAAAAAGTGATGCAATTCTTCTACTTGTGGCTTATCTGAGTCACACCCCCCCCCAAAAAAAAAAACAGAGACGAAAAGAAATGAATCAGTATAGGTGAGAAAGACAATTTATCACTGGCAAACAAGAAGAATTTTGGGAGTCAACACTAATGCTGAGTATGACAATGTTTAGTAAGGATATACAAGATAACGTGATATAAGATCTTCGTGGAACTCTTTTTCACTTCTGGCACACAAAAATGGGCAAGTAGCCGAGTACAACAAATAAATTTTTAGACAGGAAAAAATGGAGGGTACAGTGATTTTAAATACTTAGGCCTACTTAGGGGCATAGACTTTACAAAATATGGTATAAGATTTTCATGAACTTTATAACACTAGCTAACAAAAATGGGCTAGTATAACAAATATATTCTTTGACAATAACAAACAAAAGGTTACAATGTTTTCCAGTACTTGCATGCCTATAATTTATATAATGTATTCAGCACTATTATAAAATAAATAAAAAGAATCTTACATCTTAAATACAGGTTTACAGCATGACTTAAGAATCCACTTCCCTGGACACCATTCAGGAGGGAAGTAATGGGCACAAGAGTCATTGATATTGCCTCTGGACGCTGTGCAATAGTCGTTAGCCATTCATTGTGATTCTCAGAATAGCAATTACCTCCTCTTCTGACATGAGTAGCTACTATGTCCTGGGAGAGAGAGATTGAGAGAGAATTGGCAATCAAGAAAAGCTGTGAAGCATTTGGGGGAGGGGAGGATTGAAAATAAAAATTGGATGCATTTTACCTCTTTTATTGCGTGATAATTAAGAGCTCTTATAGAATTTGCATACTCTGGATTTTGCCTCAATGAAGCTAACTGTTTATCGAAGCTATCCTGAAAGTAAAATAAGAACGAAGACAGTAAGTTTAAGTATCAAATGCACAATAGAAAGATGTAAATATCTGATCCATATAGTAAGGGCACCTACATTATAGAGACAAAATTGAAAATATAAGAGCAAAATGTAGATTGATGCTGACATTTATTTTAATAAAAATGACCAGTTGCAACAACCATTCTAACTGTCTCTTCCAGCTATTTGCAGCCAACTTTACATGGACCTTACTCCCAAATTTCAACATGAAATTACCATGGCACACAATTAATATTTTTAAGAAAACAAAGATTAACTGGATCCCAAGCCATCTACCTTGATCTTCCTTGCAATGTTATTAAACTCAAACACGTGGGAAGTCTCACAAAACTGATCATCAGATAACTTTCTAAGGAGATTCTGAACTTCAATTGGCTGAAGAACAGAATTCTGCTGCTGCTTAATGTGTACAACATCTTTGCCTCCCATCTTCACCCCAACAATAACATGAGTACCATATTTCTCAATAAACCTGAAATCACACAAGAGTCAAAAATCTGAGAATTAATATAGCTATCCTGAATGAATGACAAGCATGAACTCCAGCAAATACATTGATTATATTTACTCGCTGATAGGACATAAAAGACTGACAGTTTCAGCTAAAAAAACATATAAGAAAGGCTTGCGCATGTCAATGCACATTTACAAGCCAGAAATTTACCTCACTAGAAAAACGTGTGGCCTTAAAATAAAGAAATAGACCAACTAGAGAAAAAAATTGCATTTTCTGAATGTCAAAACACAAGTCAAATAATTTTTTTTAAAAAATGAACATGATAAATACACTTGCCTCTTCAATAGTATTTAAGTCTTAATATTTTGTTTTCTCTGAGTTGCCAACTCGTTTGAGAATGAACTATAAACCCATAACTTCGAAATTAGCAACAAAGGCATGATAAAGTTTCACAGAAAATTACAGGTTTACTCATGACTGACACTTTTTACAACCTGTCTATTATTATGTTGTCCAAGCAAATTAAAAGACCAATCAAACGCTGCCACTAGTTTCAAGTTTGAACATAAATTCATCAAAACATAGTTGAAATGGTATATGACCAAGTACTTTGCCAAAAGCTCTTGCATTTCCCATCCCAAGTTCGGGAAAAGGAGGAGGGTGGGCGTTAAGAAGGACATCTAGACATCAATTGCTTGCCTAAACTACTTAGACATGCCATACATTCTGTTCCTCAAAACAGCTTCCTAAAATCATGAAGTCAGATAACATACAGTGCAGATGTCCACCAATTTTCAAACACTCTAAGTTGGGGATATAAATATTGATCATATTCCACTCTGGATGATTATTCAAAAGCACACCCGCATTCACCTTGCATAACCTTATTTCATTATTTATTTCTACCCGCTGGAACTCAGATGAAGCTCCACGCAGGAGCTCACATAAGTAAATATTGCTCTTGCGAAAGTCTTATCTTTCAACGTACAAAGTAAACTGCTCTCAGAAAGCAATTTCCTTTTATTTCTATCAATTCACACGGTCAAATTCATCAGAAAGTAATCATCATAGTCTGACCTCTGACGACTACAAAAAACCCTTACCCTGTCAAAGCAGCAGAATCCCAGGATGAAGGAATCTCTTGTTTAATTTGCTCTCGCAACATTATCTGGGTTTTAGCCAACTCTATGTTGTAGAGGCTAATAAACCAGCCATCAAAAGCAAGGCCTTTGGTTGAAGCAGCATCTTTCTGCCAGACGCCCGGGTAATGAAACATTGCATTGAACAATCCTGACGGGATTTTTCCGGGCAAAGAAAGTTCTTGATTGAACAGTTCAGACATCTAAAAAAAAAGACAAAAAAAGAAGACAGACCTTAGTTTGTCTTAAACTAGTTACTGTAACCATTGCCTATAAAAAGAAGTTCACACTCTAGTAATATCAAATGATAGTGATCGACCTCAAACCATAACATTCCACCTAATTGCATCAAAAGAGAACCAAACGAGCGTTGACTTGGAGCAGGCGATGAAATTTAGCATGCATACAATAATGAAAAGCAAGCAAAAACACAAAACCTGATGGAACTTGAGAACATCGGATCTGAACCGCGTCCGCTCCCCCTTGTCGCACAATATCGCCTTGGGCACATCGGGCAGGAGAAGCCCCCCGCCGTCGCCCCCTCCACCGGGCACGAAGAGGCTCCGGCTCTGCGTCGCATCGAGATCAACCAGGCGAGACTTGCAGTGAGCGATGCGCATGTCGTTCACAAGATCATACCCACAACCAATTGCCGCCACGGCCCGCTCCGCCGCCGACAAAGCGCCGGCGATGGTCATCTCCGCCGCTTCGCCCTCGG
Source organism: Piper longum (assembly GCA_032619315.1). Taxonomy (NCBI): domain Eukaryota; kingdom Viridiplantae; phylum Streptophyta; class Magnoliopsida; order Piperales; family Piperaceae; genus Piper; species Piper longum. The sequence continues at coordinate 8,743 of JAVDBV010001495.1, forward strand.
TTGATAGAAGGAGATTGATTGGAGGTTTTGGGCGGCGGTGCGAAGGTGGGGGAGTATAAAGGAGGAAGATGGGTTGTAGGCAGGGTTGGGGAGGAAGTCGACGGCCGCCATTGGAAACGGTCTTCGTCCACGCCCGCCCGCTTTTGAACGCTTATCCTCGTTTTCCCGGGAAAAAAGAATTGGCCTTTTTTATGAATTTTTAACATTTTAGTCAACGGCCTTTAAAAAAAAGTTAGTCGATTGCATGCAATATTGCCCTCCAAAACAAAACTAAAATAGAGACTGGTAATGTTATTTGCAAATAATAGAGTTTTTTTTATAGTTTCATTCACAAATGGTAGAGCTAGACAGCCGCCAACCCAACCCTCTTTATCTACGATATAGACTTGCGTTGGGGTGTATATATATATATACATATTCCAAAGAACAGATAAATTTCTGCTCTCCATTCTATCTTAGCCATTTGATTTTATCTAACGGTATACATAGTCCTGCCTAAACTCTTCACTACTTTTTCGTCCCTTATTTTCACCCCATGTCGCCTCACTCCCAAGCCCATCGTCGTTGCCACACTGGTTGGCTTACCCTGGTCGGCGTTGCTACTGCTGCTCCCGAGCGCTCTTCGTCCCCTCCTCGATCGGTACAACTATCGACTTTCAAGTTGAAAAAAACGTGGCTCTTGCTTGTTGCAGTTTTAGTACAATAGTGCGTCTCTTAAAAGGTTTTGAAGATGCATAGGTAGTCTGTATTGTGCGGTGAACGAGTGCAAGTTTAGTAATACTTCCCTCGCCTCGGCTCTCTGTGATCTTATTTTTTTAATTCACCAAATAGGAACGGTCCTTGATCAAGGTGAGCTGCTCTCGACCCTTCCGCAGATGCCGTTTACGGTTGCCCATCAGAGTTAGAGGTGTGAGTTGCTTAATCTTTTGACTTTTTGTTGTGCGCGTCTGGACCTGAGATTGTCTCCCGCCCATGCCCACTCTTACCCAATCTCCACCCAGGGTCCAAAAGTTCCTTCTGTACAGCGCCTCCCCTTACTGGCATCAATATATCCGGCACCAAAGAGATTGGTGTGTACAAGGGCTGAGAAAAGTAAAGAAAGGAGGGATTTAATTTATCAGAGATTTTCATATATTATTTAACGCTTAGTTGACTAAGAAAACAGGAACTTATATAGTCTCGAGGAATAGAAAAAGTTTTCCATATATATAATCTTATTAATAAAATGATAACTTAATATTAACTTGAGATAAAAAATACAAGAATAAACCAATTAAAATATAATAAAAAAAAATTATGCAACGAAAAAATTTTCAAGGTAAAGGATCGTAATTTTGAACCCAATTAATCTCAATTTATAATTTTTTATTAATAAGAGTCTTATCTAATTATTTTTAAAAATATATAATAAAAAAATTAAATAATTGTAATTCATCATTTTATTTAAATAGTATATATTTTTAAAGTCAATCACAATTTCTGTCTAAAAAAAATAAATCAGTACAATTGATTTCATTATTCAACCATAATTTATATATATAATTAAAATTTATCTATCTTAAGTTGCATATGGCGTGTCAATCTTATCTAGTATAAAAAATGATAAGTGAGAACTTAAGAGCTTCATCAAATACTTGTAAGTTTGAATCATAAAATCATTATGAAAAAAAATATCTATAAGTTTGAATTATAAAATCATCATAAAAAAATATCTTTTTCTATCATCATAATTGAATCTTATCCAATGGTCTAAAAGTGAGTTCTTAAAATTCCCAATTTCTCACACTATTGTTATTTTAATAATAACTTCGATTTTGCACCCAAAACTCCAGTGATGCATTTGGTATGGTGGATATATTATATTGATGTATACTATTATACTATAACGTAAACACTGACCTCATACGAAGAGCACCGTTCATGGTGGATTTGGTTGCTTAAATGCGAGAGACGCGTGCATAAATCGAGGAGGTATTTTCCTGGTAATAATTTGATGACCGTGGACTTTGACAACCCATTGTATTTGGTTCCAGTCCACTGCGTATCCCATTCGTTTAGAGTTTTTAAAGTTAAAACATAGGGTCTATCTACAAGTCTTCGTTTATCTACAATACCTATAAGAAAGAAGAAAAAAGAGAGTCTAACTAAGATAGCAAATGAGGATATCAAATTAAGTTTGACCCATCATCTTTCTACATCCTGAGCTCAGAATTATAAGCTATCAAGGGAATAACTCTTTCAATGTTTACTTTTGTGACAACTTTTTTATATGGCTACTTGATTATCAAGTTTCGAGGCAAAGTGAGGATGGTTTCCCGATGCTTCCTTCTATAAATTGCACCACGCTGGCAGCAAACGAGTCACTGTAGCAAAGTTAGTTGAATTACTAACAAGGAGTATCTACCTATTCATGAAAAAAGTAGCAATTCATATTTCGTTTTTGTAATCTAAAAATTATGAATCAACGTCAGGTGTAGTGAACAGAAGTTTAGTATTCAAAAAAGTTCAAGCAACAGTTGCACACTATCCAGTGAACTTGAGACATTGGTGCCCATTCTTTCGCTTGTGTGAACGGAGAAGAACCTAGACTCGGAGGAAAGCAATACACTTCTATAACAATCTCAACGTATGGCAACATTTTCTCTATCCAGGAAGCAGAATTCTCAGCTGTACGGCTTTATCCACCTACATATTGAGTTTAATCAGTTTCAATTTTTTTCCTCCTCCTTCGGCCAATACCACTCACTGTGTTCTGTGCCATTTCTGGTTGGATTGCAAACAGTACGAAGTTAAACTGAACATCCTGGTCACTTCAAATGAGCATTGAACCAGTCCAGAATTTGATCCATATGCAAACTAGTCATCTCGTGATAAGCATAAGCGAGATTTACTTCTTCTTGAATGTGACGGATCAACTCATTCACAGAGGAAAATTCCCCTTGACCTTTCAGAGCTTCCTTCCAATCGAGTTCACGCCCATCACTCTTCATATAACCCATGTCGTCAATAAACCCTTTTTGCCGAAACAATTCCAATAGTTTGGCTGAAACAGCCTGATTCAATCCAGGGATCCTGTCTGAGAAAGTAGTCGAAGACAGAGGAATTTCCAAACACTCTATCTCAGCAACATCAATGCCTATTCTTTTAAGACTTTCCATGTACTTCACAATCATTTTCTTTGTCCTACGATCCTTGGGCATGTGAACAAACAGTGTAGGCGGATAGTTACTTGTTACATCAATGGCATTAAAAACTCCGGAAGCAATCATCACTGTGATACCTTTGAACTTCATGTCAGAAGCGAGTGCAGAGAGGAAATACCCACCGGAAGAAGCACCTAAACCAGTGAGAGGAAGTTTTTGAAGATTGTTTTTCTCAACCCACCATTCTATAATATTTTTAACATTAATTATTTCCTCTTCAAATGTCCAACATTTCTCAGCACTAGATATGGTTAGAACAGCAAAGTTTCGGGATAAAGCATGCAGAACAATGAGTCTCTCTTCTGGTAATCCAACACATTTTGAGCATTTCTCAGATTTGTCCCACCAATCAGGGGCTTTTCCACCACATCCATGAGCTAGAAATAAAATTGCTTTAGGAGATATTGGTATTTGAGAGATGATCTCTGTCCCATTCGGGTAGTCTATAACAGGGTCAAACTTGATTGATGAGGGAATGCTGTTCCACTTTTGGCTCAACTGACTGAACGAAGAATCAGCCCGCCTATTGCTGCTGGTCATAAACAAGACAACCGTGACAAACACTAAAACTAATACTGAAGCTGGAAGAGGAGACATTTTCAACCTAGCCCATAGTTTAGATAGCTCATTCCCACGCCTCAACATGATTGTAAAGCCAAGCAGTTTAAGAGCAAGGGTTTAGAGTTCCCTATTGCAATAAATCAAACATCTCAACTTCATTGAATCAAAGTACAGGAGAAAAAAAAATACCACTAGGTAAATTAGGCTAAAAAGAAGACAGGCCTCATGCAATAACAGTATAAAGCACCATATTGTGTTCTTCAAATATACATAAATCTATATGAGGGTTACCGATCTCTTTATCGTTGAATTAACAATTTTAGGATAATAGGAAGTTGTTAAGATAGCAATAACCACATTTACATAGCCACAGATTCCGCACAAATAAACAAATAGGCATAAAGCATATAGTGTTCCTCAAATAGGCATCACCTCCATGGCTATGGGGGCTTATTGATGTTCATGGATGAATACAAAATTTATGGAAAACAGCAGATCATTAAGATGGCAATGACAACACACACCTTAGAGGTTTGCACGAGTCGTTTATAAGGGAAAAAGAAGCACTGCATGTGGACAAAGCACAGATTGATAAAGTGGCCATAGGAACATGTTTCACTCCTAGCTTATAGTTTTCCCTTTTGCTTTGTTTTGTTTTTGTTTTCGTATCCATGTGAGGTTTAAATTGGTACAAAGTTGTAAGCAAAAACCGAAGAGAAAGCAACTTTAACGCTGTAATATTCGAGAAGATCAAATGCATGAGATAGCAGAGTTTGAAGTGAGGAAGATGAAAGGTTTTACCTTTGCAAATAAATACCAACGAAGAACGGCGCCTTGCGACGAGCAGAGAGAGGAAGGGGTGGATCTGCAAGAGTGGGAGGCAGGAAGAAGAAGCTCAATGCGGGCAAAAAGTGGTCAAGTGACCAGTGCCCAGTTAAACAATCACGGGTTATCACAAACATCAATTAATAAACGGACGGTTTGCACCCGACAGATCCGGACAACTCAGCCATGGTTCTTTCGTCATTATCATCATCGTGTTAGTGATCATTATAGAACTAACCCCATAAATTGAGTCAAACTGCACATCATATTAGTGCATTTTGGACGTTTAATGTATATGTTTATGGTCGTAAACTATGTAAATGCCAAAATATTGACGCTCGTTTGACGCTAATAGTTAGGTTCGATGAACATTAATGACCCCACACACTATTTTCCCCCAATTTTTTCATGTGCTTGGAAGGATTATTGGCGCTTAGTACCAATTAGCTGGATCGATTCGGGTATGCATGAATTGCTCTCTATTTTGTTATATTTGGGTAGGTGCATGTAACGAACTACTATTCCTCATTTTGTTTCCGTATTGAGTTAGGCTTTTTTTCATTCATTCATAGTAGACCCACAAGAATCAACACTAAGGTGCGACACTGAAACGCTTGAAACGGGCGGCAAGAATGTATAACATGAACCGGGTCCTTCCTCTTTGACCACGAGAGGGTAGTTCGCGCAGAAAAATGAAATTCTAGTTTGTAAACTGCGTGGGATGCGGACCATGTTGGCATTAGTATTGCCAATGGAAGAAGACGAAGATTAGAAGAACATCAAAATATATATAATCACAGCCTCATGGCAGACAAAGTAGCCGGCTTCCGAGATGGTTTTGCCATGCCTCGGATCTGCCATCTATTCTCCATACGCAACACTAGCTAGATCTTCCCCCTCTCAATGATGGTCATGGACTCTTAGGAGGCTAGTTTTTCTATGGCTGTATCTTAGCTCAGCATGGCCTCCTTCACTTTGCTCCAGATTCAATACAATCATATTGAGAATAGAATAGTAGCAGTTGCAACCAATTGCACTGCCTCGGATCGTTGTCGATCAGTGTTGACCAACTAAGCCTGGTCTCAGAAGTAAAATGTGTCAATCTGTTTTCATCTTCCTTACAGTCGTATAAAAGTTTAGCACTTGATCGGCTTGGACGCGATCAATTTAATTATAATGCCAATTGGGGCGCGGGCGGCTTCCATCTGTAAAGCAGAGTTGATCATTGGACTCGTTCAAGGCTACATACTTGGGATTGCCACCTCCATCGAATGGGGTCTTGATTTGCGAGTTACTGTCAATGTTGATGATAAACGACATATTATGATCGATGATCAATTATAGTCTGTCTCATTCGAACTGAGCTACCGGTAAATTCTGGCTATTCATACGACATACAGCACTTGTTTTGTACATCCCAGTGGCGCTTAGAGAGTACCAATGCATAATACTCTATCGGTATTTATTTATTTATACCTATATATAACGATGTATATAAATATATATATATATATGTATGTATATGTGT
>JAVDBV010001496.1:0-14448 GCA_032619315.1 Piper longum
CAACCCAATTTACCCCGATTCCGATTCCGATTTAAATCGGTCAGAATCGGGTTGAATTGCCCGTTTTGGAAGCCGATTCAGGGCCGACCGATTCGGCCCCGAAATCGGATCGGCAACGTGCCGATCCGATTTAAATCGGCCAATTCCTGCAACCTAGATACACAATGAATGTTTGAAGATATCTTAATGTCATATGCATAAAAGGCAAAGATATTCTGACAATAATCAACGAAATTGAAATCCACTTGGCATGAAAGAATGCAATGTAAACATTAAGAACCAATGTGGAGGTCAAATCTCATTACATCAAATATTCCCATCAAATCCAGAACTGATGTAAGTTCTTTACAACTGTCTAGGTTTATGAAAAACAGTCAGATGGTCAATAGCATGCATGAGTTGCATTAGTCTTAATGACGTTTTATATATGACAACATTGTTAGATTAGTATAAAAGGATTTTCTTCCCAACATGCCTAAGTTTCTAGATGAAGTGGTAATTTTAAAACGCCACATGAGTCAAAAAGCCCAAAGCAAACAATTGTGCAGGTAATTTTAGCCCCTCATCAGTTCATGTGCAAAGCCGAAAAGAATGTTTCAGGCGTGAATGAGTACTAGAGGGAGTAATAACACAAACACATACAGTTAACACAAACACATACAGTGAAACTCAGTGAGGCCTTTCACTAAACACATTTGCAACTTCAGTCACTTGATTACGTCCATTTTAATTGTGTACAGTTGAGATGAGGTCTAATAAATGATAAATTTCGCATGCCCATTCTGATCACAAGCCAAAGACTTTCATTTAATTCAACCCCAAAGCTCAAAATTCACAGCCACAACTATTCAATGCACAGCGTATTATCGCATGATTATGAAAGAATAAAATGCATTACATACGTTGTTTGGCATAAAATCATATAATCACATGATACAACAAATTAGACCGATCACAAAAACAACAACATCGTATCATATTATCAACTAACAACTGCTTCCACAATCACAATCACATACATGAGAATCCACAATCAAAACAACGCAGCAACAACTAATCGGATTCACTCAGAATCCGTAAGCCAACATCCAATTCACATAATTCAACCGCACTCGAACTCCAATGCCGCAACAAAATCATATCCTCGCACGATACAACAAAAACTTGACACATCGCAGAAAGAAACAGCATTGCAGATCATGTCATTCACACCATCAACACAATCGATCGCAGAGAAGCACCACAATCCGCAAACTGCACCGAAACGACAAAAACACAGATTCCCTCCTTCCTACAACGAGATCCAAGAACGAAAAAGCAATTATAAAAGATTCGGAATTGAAACGGCCGCCGATCGATTGCATGGAAGAGAGAGAAGATCGAATTCGTTCGCCTGCTCGGAGGGGATTGCTTCGCCGGCGGGAAAAGAGGGTTCGCCGGAGATGGGGAAGGTTTAACGATGGATGACGACTTGGCGGGAAATTTATGGATTACAAAATCTATTTGTCGCATGTAACATATAATAATAAATAAAGATAATCATTAGTTACTGTGTCTTATGGTATGGTACGGGCGAACCTTGGCCTTAGTACATGGTATTATGCCAGAAAGTTCATAGGTAACATCTCTATACTTAGGCCTGTTAGTCCAATATATTTATAATGACTCAGCCCAAAATATAACATAATAGACCTAAGTTATTTATTAATTAGTTAACCAAATTAAAAATTTCTAGTTCATTCTCACTTATAAATAAGATCCTATCTCATTAAGTATTACATGTGAGACAAAATTAAGGGATCTCATAATTATACTTAGCTTGAGAGCATTAAAATTGGATAATTAGTGCATGGTTCTGCTCATAAACCAAAAAAGAGATGCTGGATGTGACTCTGAAAACTTTGTTCATTACTTACACAGGAGAAGGGCCAAAGTCAAGGTCAGACCATTTTTGTCATAGCTTGAACATATGCTTCCTATAAGTTTTCATTCGTTACTGAAAATCAATTAATATGACAGAAAATGCTCTTTCATTGCCTTTCATCACAGCTTCTGCATAGATGGCGTGCTTTTGAGTGGTTTTACAGTGGAATTGACGCCTATTGGTTTTTAAAAAAAGATTTGTGGAATACTTGAATCATACAAAACTAGGAGATCTTCCCACTAGTTTGACTTGTCCCGAATGGAGTCTTAAACGCAGGTATTCTATCTTGTAACATAAGACAAGTCAACTGATCTTATCTTTCTTTGGAGGTTATAATTGATAACTTGATTCTTGTTGCAGTGCGCTTGGTAAACCTAGAAGATTTTCTGAACATATTTTTAAAGAAAGAAAAAAAACCCGACTCGGAAAAAAAACCAGTCTTCTACTAAAAACACAAATCGGAAATTTATTCTCCAATTTTTACTCATCGGGTCGGAGAAATCATGGTATGTCTAATTATGTTTCAACCCTCCATGTATTTATTTATTTATTTTCATTGCAAGATAATACAAAGTTCAAGCAACTCTCAAGTTTTTCAGAAAAGAAGTCCAAATAAAAAGATGAGAATTTCATTTACACAACATGGTACATAAAATTTTCTTGAAGAAAAACATAGTGCATATAATTCTTAGTTTTTAAAAGGATTTTAGGGCTCGATGATGATTTTACCAGTTGCATGACCATCCATGAGTTTAGCCCAAGCATCCTCTCCTTTGCTGAGTGTGAATTTAGAATCAATCACTGTCTTCAATTTAGATTCTTTCACCAAGCTCACTAGGTAATCAAGGTTAGTCCCCTTCGGTACCAGTATCAAGGGGACTAAGCTCTTCCTTGAAAAGGTCACTTTTTTCAGAGCAAATGTCAAAAATGAGCTTGTTGTAGGAGTAATATCAATCACCTTCCCGTTTGAGCTCAAAATTGGCTCGAAAGTAGACCAAGGAATTCCAGAAGCACAATGGAGAACAAAGTCGTATTTCCGGCCAGACGGACTTTTTAAAGAAGAACCATCAGGAGTCTTATAATCAATTACTTCATCTGCACCTAAACTCTTGACAAAATCGAGGTTTCGGGCACCACAGGTTGCTGTTACATGGGTATTTCCAAGCTTCGCAAGTTGTACAGCATAATGGCCAACACCACCGGAGGCAGCCGTGACTAAAATGTTCTTCTCATCACCAGTCCCATCAAGTTTTATTCCAGCAGCATCAGTGAGCATTTGTAGTGCAGTAAGTCCTGCTATTGGAAGGCCGGCACCTTCAGCAGATGACACTTCAGGTGGCCTCTTAGCTATTAATTTTTCCTGAGCCACCGCATACTCTGCAAGCCCACCTCCATTCTGCAAACAAGAACTTTAGACTCCTTTCAAAAGCAAAATTAATCCAATTTTTTGCATAAGTTTCAACTTTATTGCACATAATATTGATCAGTGTTGCACATTTAGCAATCGTGCAAACTTTTTCTGCTTTCTATCTCATAAAACTGTTATTGACAAGAAGATAATACACAACAAATGAGCATATCATGCAGATAAAGAAAAATGCATCCGCACTTACAAAAGTATTCAGCATCGCCACCACTTTATCACCTGCTTTAATGGCCTTGACTTCAGAACCGACATCAACCACCTCTCCAGCAACATCAGATGCTGTTTTATGGCCAAAATGTAATCCATCAAACTATTAGTCACGAGGGGAAATGCATATATGAAAGAGCATTTGACAAAGAACAGTGTCTACACCATTCCTAACTCGTAGAAAGGTCGAAATAGCTTGCATAATATAAAAAAAGGAGTCCTAAAATTCACCTGGAATAAACGGAAATTTGCGAGGCAAAAAAGGTCTGAGCATTGCCTTCTGAATTTTCCAATCAACCGGATTAATCGAAGTCGCTTCAACTTTCACTAGAACCTCATTTTTCTGGGGAGAAGGGACTGGAACTTCCACATGCTACAGTGATAGAGGAGATGATCAATAGAGATCATGTAAAACAACAATCCAAACAATGAGCAAAACAGGCCAAAAGAAAAATAATCAAATGTCGAAAGTGTAGAGTTCATCATCTAGGCTATGCAAAGAAAAAGTGATAAATGCAGAGGGAGGAGAATCCAACCAGCAGATGAAGCAAAGGAACGGGATAAAGAGCTTTTTACAATAGGGTAAAGTAAAAAGCATCAAATACCACAACCAAAATAATTATGAGCTTCCTTCTATTCATGTGCAGATAAGCGAACCAAATGACATCACCGCATTATCTGTAGGGGAGAAAAACTACGATGCCCAAAAACAGATATTCAAGATGCCAATAAAAAGATCAGACTCATAAAGTGAAATCTGCAGAAATATCAATCTTGGAAGACCACAAGAAGAGACTCATGGTTAATTTCTCATTTTTCAATTTGGAATTTTTGCAAACCACAAAAAGATCTTATTAAGCTTTTTACCAATAGCCACTACAAAGGGTCTCGAGTGTACCTTGAAATTCAAGATGAGTTCTTTAATACATCCAAACAAAACCCTCAAGATTGGAGAATTCCTTTCTTCACAATCAATACTTAAAACTAACAATTTGAAGGGAAAAGATAGAAGGAAACAAAAGCAGATAACATGGACAAAGTTTTAAAAGGAAACGGCTGACTTCCCACAATGAATTCCTGTATTACTATGCTTCATAGAACTGAACACCGTTTTATTTTAAACACTCCCACCTATGTATGGTAGGAACAATAATGGTATGAAACAGTGAGATAGTCCATTTCCACCAGAGCTGTACGTGTCTCATCTAATGCGACATAGTATCGGACAGAGGCTATTGATTGCCACGGTAAATCTTCAACCACACGTTTTGATTTTTTGGTCTCTCGGTGAGTCAATCTGACCTAAAACAGCTTTCCTACATTAAGAACATGACGAAAGAAACTTCCACATTTGTAATCATTTTCAGTTCATGCACTCCAGAGTAGCGTCCAAAATTGTCTCAAGTAATTCTCTTCATCTCCAGCCGTATCAATCTGATCACGAGCAACCTTCCTTCACTAGAATTTCATCCACAGCAATTTCTTCATTAACAATCTTTTTCACTCACTCCATAGTTGCATCCATTCATCATTAACCGTCATCATAGTCACATAAACTAATGCGGTCAGACTCAAATTTTCAGTAAAAATTGATACAAACCAAAACAACATCTAAAGTAGCATAGTTTTTGACTGACAAAGTTCACCGCGATAAAATTTCACTTAAAACTGCTATAAAATCTGATAACTTAACCATGTTACAAATAATATTTCATCTGTTTTTTTTTAAAAAAAACAACTAAAGAAAAAGGCGTGTCATTAGAGTTTGAAGCAGAATCACTTTTTCTGTTTGTATCATTTTTCTTTTCTTTTTTACCAAGCCATTTCATCACTCAACTAACTCAAAATGACCCCTTCACTGTTTGTATTGCTTTACCAAGCCATTTCCCCACTCAACCGGCACAAAATGACCAAATTTGAAGCGAATGCAACAAATACAACTAAAAAAGTTCCATTAATGATCAAAATTGAAGCAACCCATTCCCACAAACTTAGTATAGAATTAAAACATGATTTTAAAAACAGAAACAGCACCAAACAAATAGCCCCCCCCCCCCCCAAAAATAAAAAAAAAAAACTTTCGCGAAGAGTACCTTCAAGCCGGCCGCGCCGCCGCCGTAAGCGTCGTATTGGAGTGCTCTCATGAGCTTTCCGGCCATGGAAGCCAAATCCAAAGGCCCCAAACTCGTCTGCGAGGATTGCGGTTGTCAATAAAAATTGAAACTTTTTTGTTTCTTTTGCTCTGCAGAAGACGAGCTTTGGATGAGCGGTTGCTCTGATTTGGCGGTTGTAACGGCAACGGCCTCCACGTGGGACCCGCGGTAGATCCGACGGCTAATAGGGTACCCGTGAAACCCAAAACTTGATGGATGTGGTGGCTGTTAAATTAAATACCACGAATTAGCTTATATTCAATTTATAAGTTTGATTTAAAGTTCAACATTAAATGAAGATGGATCGGGCTTAGAATTAGGTTAGGTTCACTTTGGAGTTATTAAATATCATGATTTAATAATAAAAATTAATTAGTAAAAACGTTTGATTTGAAGTTCAACGTGAAATTAAATGAATCGAGCTTAGAATTAGCTCATGTTCCCTTCGGAGATATAAAAGATCATGATATAAAAATAAAAAAATAATTCATAAAACAATTTGATCTGAAGTTTCACTTGAAATTAAATTATGAATTGAGCTTAGAATTAAGTTGGGTTCAAGATCATGATATAATAATAAAAAAATTAGAAAAAATGTTTGATTTGAAATTCCACATGACATTAGATTAACCAGGCTTAGAATTAGGTTATATACCCTTTGGAGTTATAAAAGATCATGATATAATAATAAAAATAATTATTAAAAAAGTTTGATTTGAAGTTCCACGCGAAATTAAATAAATTGGGCATAGAATTAGATTAGGTTCCATTTGGAGTTATAAAAGATCATGATATAATAATAAAAAATAATTAGTAAAAAAGTTTGATTTGAAGTTTGACATGAAATTAAATTAGTCACTTAGAATTATGTTAAATTCCCCTTCACACTATAAAAGATCATGATGTAATATTAAAAATAATTAGTGTCGTAGTAGCTAATACTCTTACTTAAACTTATATGAACTGCACCTCATATATTTTATATGAACTCCACCTCATGTAATTTTGAGTGTAAAAAACTGGCTAAAAAACTCACTAAGCACCCTTGCCCCGACTACTTTCCTCCATTTATGCCTCCCAAAGTATACTTTTGAACATCCTTTTTTAGCCATCCATGATTACATTGATGGCTAAGATAGAACCCCACTTTTTTTTAATCTTATCTATCAATGTAATCATGCATGGCTAGAGATGAGGTGCCATCAGAGTGAGGTCTATGAGTGCATCCTTAGACTACCTGCTCTCTTTTTGAGATAAACTTTGATTTCATATATAAATTATAAATTGTATTGAGACATGATGGATTTTAATTTCATGGATAAACTCTAATTAAATGAGGAGATATAGTATATTAACTTAATATATTATTTTTATTTTGTTGTATTTTAAAAAGTTGATGTTACCCATGATTTGAGTTAGGGTTTCATAGTTTGAACCGGTCACTTCGACCATTATTTTCAGTCGAGTCAATTTTAAAACAGGTGTACCGAGCCGAGGCCGGTCTTGTGTTATGAATCATGAGTCATGTGTGCCCAAGTATACGATGATAACGTCAGTAAGACAATAACAAAACGAGTTATCAGAATATATGAGAGTATGCCAGATTTTTTAAAAAATTAAATCGTAGAATTATTTTTTAGGCCGAATAATGTATTAAGACATGTTACGGGCAGCTTGGGTGGGTTATTAGTTATAGAGCATGTCACTGATGTGTATTATATTTTATGGGATTTGTTTTCTTATTCTCTGGATTTTTAGAATTATTACGAGTTAGTATTATTATTATTATTATCATTATTATTATTATTTTGACTAGAGTCGGAGTCGAGTCAAATTTTATATTACAAGACAACCATTTGTTGTTATCACTCACTATTCGTTTTTCTCACCTGACCATTCATTTTCCTTACATGACTTCATTTTTCTCACCTTGGCATCTATATATTCCACATTTCTATCATTTAGCCACCATCATCCTTCTCACTCAACTTCCTTCTTCTTTTTCTTCCTTCCCTCTTCTTGCCAATCCTCACTCAAGCCGGCCTCACTCAAGCCGGCCACAACCTTGTTGCCATGGTCGTGTGACTGATGATTAGGTATAGACTTTTAAATTATTTAAAATTTATAATTATTAGCATAGCATTGCCGTGTGACTTTTTAATTATTTAAAATGTCTGATTGTGACTAAAGTGATGATTTGCATGATTTGATCGATAGTTAGTGATCTAATTTAGTACATTAAATTTGAGTATGCTAGTTGACTGTAACGTAACTTAGAAAAGTGTAATAAAATTGGGATGAATAGGATGAGATATTTTTACATTGATAATTGATTGACTATTGTTAGATAATGATTGCATTGTATGTGTGATATTCATGATGAGTTTGATGCATCATTTAGTTAGTGGGCGTTAGCTTCTAGATTTGATGTGTGGGTACGAAGTAGGAGCTCGCCGCCTAGGCGCGTGGACAAGCTTGGAGTTTTTACCATGTCCATTTAGGACTCGCTCTATATTTATCGTCTCATTCTATCGTGTGTTGTTTAGAACTATAAAGAGGACGCGTCGAGTAGTGGTTTTATCGTATCCCACTCTACACGGGTCATTTAGCTAATCGTATTTTTGGATTAATAACCCTCGAAGATGAGATCCCTCGAGTATATTTTTGAAACTCAGATCCAGCTCACATTGACTTTGGGACTATTATATTAAATTCCCTACCCAAACCTATATATATAGTTTTCGCGTTTTTAGTGAGATGTGTGACCAGGGAAATTCAACGGCCGCGCTATGCGAGCGGGCGCTGGCCATTCAAAGTGCGCTCTAGAACTGGTGAGTGTCCACTCCATTCCCGAGGGATCCTGACAACTCCGCCTTTGAGTTCCTCAAAGCCAGAGAAGTGTGGAGGTTTACAGATACCGCTGTGCAACGCATGTCTAAACTTGTGGCGAAAAAGGGTAATGAAGGTGCATGTATGAGAGTATTCGGCCCCTGTATAAAGTAGAAGATAAAGAGGATGGAAATGAATGAAATTGATGCGAGAAGCGATAGATGAAATGGTCAGGAAAGAAAATGTTAAAGAAAGAGAGAGTTATGGAAAGGAGATTTTGTCGACCCGAGGGCAACGACTTAGTGCCCTTGTGAGAGTTCTTGAAGAAGTATATGATGTTTTTATTCAGCAGGAGGGCCAGCTCTCCTATGCCATTAGTTACTTTATGAACCGGTAACACTCATTATTGACGGTTTTCTATGTATCTATTATATATGTAGGTGAGAATCTCGAGGATGGAGCAATGTCAGGACTACAGAGGAGTAGTAAAGTCGTTGCACACATGTACTTGCCATCACATAATGAATAGAAATGATGATTTATAAGTTGTGTAAATGATGAGATTGTTTTGGATTACTATGTGAAAAACTATGAACGTTTATCCTGTGAAATGAAGCTAGAATGAAAGTCAAATAAAAAAAATGTCATGTTTTGAAATTATATCGATATAAATATTTATTATTGCCATGGAAAAATTGGTCCTATTGCACTTTTATGGATTGAGTTTTTTATTTTTTTTGCTATGAATTTATATTGTTTGTTGAAATATATATTATTTATCGTTGACAAGGTGGACCCTATTGTACTTTTAAGGGAGACTTGTGCATTTTGTTTTCAAAATTAGATATATCTTTTGCACTTTTCGTTTGTTTGTTTTCTTCGTGTACTTGTTTGCATATTATGGTATTCATATAGGACAACATTATAACTCAAGCATTTCATCCATGCTTTGCATGTTGCATCTCTATCTTAAGATGCTGAGGGGAGATCTAAGTCGGCTTAACCGAATTAAGTAGTTTAGCGAACGATTCGGTCGTCAGTGACATTTTCGGGTCAGTTCATGGGTGAACCGGAACGGGGTGTTAAAGTTGAATCTCTTACTTTCTATTCGAGAGTAACTTTTAATTCCACTTTTATTAATAAGATTAGATGTGTGAATCCTCGGCCAAAGAGAAGAAGAACTATGTTACATCTTTTTTTTTTGCTGAATTTTGTTCATTGCAATCTATTTTCCCCCCTCCATTTTAATCATACTCAAAGTTAAGATAAAAACAAGAAAGTAACACTATAGGTCAAGTTTGACAATTTTTTTAGAATAAAACAATAATTTTGATACAACAAATACAACTAAAAGAGGGCATTTGTTCATAAAACTTGAACTACAACTGTGGACCAAGTAACCCCATTTGTTCAATCTTAAAATAGAATGCACGAAGTTTAAATTTAACCTAATGTGTTAAAACATTCTTTCTTTAATTTTAAAATATATTAAAAAAAAGGTCACAATAAAAGTTAATTTTAAACATAACCATGAAAATAAAAGAAATTTTTATGAAAAATATATGAGAAAACGAGCACTTAATATAATGACTTGGGTTTCCTAACGTACATAAACCCTAAACTAAGGCAACAACAACATATCCTACTAACACACATGCATAATATAATGTTAATGAAACATCACAATGGAATAATTTCTATGAGTCGTTGCTATTGCAATACCCTATTCGGCCCAAATAAAAAATTGAATCTTGATGTTATAATTCGGAAAGCTATTTGTTGGACTACCACCGTACAAAATTTATGGGAATGGATCTAAACCTTCATTGAGGCTTAAGATGGACACCTTACTAGATTTTCATACAATACATGCTGATCATGTTATCATAGAAAACTCTTACACTTAAGACTCCTAATATAAGCACTCTGAATCATGAGAGAGGTAGCACCTCCCCAACAACTAAGATGGTGAATTTACAGATACAATGATTACTCCAAGCTACACGAAGACATCACCCACAATGTAATTACAAGGTTCAACTTTTCATAATGCAAATGTATGATCTGGTTCTTATACTTAGTTTTAACCTTTAGGCCAGACAACTTATTTTTAGATGGTGTTTTTCTAGTAGTAAGATAAGCATTGGGTCGTAGTTACCTCTTCCTCATACCCCTAAACATAAATTAAATACAAATCATCGCATGTTAGTGCATAATACCCTAATACTTGGTCTTCACGACCTTTAAGTGGTATGAACCATAAGCTCCTCCACTCCACGTTTCTCTATCACACACATAGCTGCATCCAAATACATTTCACGTACCTTACATGCTCCGCATTATGTTCCAAGATTTTGAGGCTTACATACCCTGCAAAAAACTGCTAAAGTGCCCTAAAGTTAACACCATGCATGACAATAATAAAATAAACCAATAAGGCACTCATCATACGCAACATGTCCATCACAACATATAGGATTTAGGACACCCACCCGCAGCAAAATAACCCATAGTTCCCAAAATACATAAATCTCAAAATTTTAAAATACACAGGTCATACAACCCAAATACATAGGTTTGATACAAAACTCAACACAATAGAAATATATGTACCATCCCCCACCATGAGCTTATCAATCCGTCCACCTCCACGGGTCATATACATGAGCACACACCTACATGTATATATAGGAAAAACCATAAGTAATTAAACAAGTTTGATCAGTAGTTTGAAAATAACTATTGATAAAATAATACTAACCGATGGGTATCGTAATACTCACGAGAAATCATAAAACTTAGAGAGTACATCACAAGGTAGTAAGTTTAGGTCGACATGACCGAATATCATAAAAACGTCAGATCAAATCAACGGCTTTATACTTACATACTAAGGCTTACACCCTCACATCCTCCATATGTCGTTTGCCACTGTACCCAGGTGGCTCGGAACAATGATAGTCGCCAATGTACCTGAGCTGCATTTAAGAGTACTCTATTTACATTGCACTACTTTAGGAGGTAAATGACTATTAGTACAATTCATATATACTCATATCGCTCACTCTCATATTCGTGAAAATCATAAAAATTTGTGTATACTTATATTGTATATACTATAAAACCTGTGACTCGAGTCAGGGTTTTATACTCGTAAATTGATCGGTTCAGCAGTTAGTCGAGTCGGGTCAGTTTTAGAACACGTGTGTTGAGCCGAGGCCGGCCGTGTGTTGTGAGATATGAAGGTCAAGTATACCAAAGTGTATGATGGTAACGTCAGTAACACAACAGGAAAATGAATTATCAAAATATACAATTGTATGCCTTTTTTTTTGCATTAGACTGTAAAAATTAGAATTATGTCGTTTATCATGTTAGGATATGTTAGGTTACGATAGGGTACAATCTTAGAGCATGACAGGGTATACCAACATCAGAGTATACACACCAAAAAATTAAGGGTTTTGTTTATGCCCTTTGTATGGTTATCTTAGTGTGAACAATTTATATAAATAATCCCACATGTAGATCAACAAGTATGCATAAGGTGGATATTATCACCAGCTTGCATCAAGGTGTAAAAATTGGGGAAATGTGAGGTAGCTCACATTGGCCTTGAAAGCTGCCACATTTTTTTGCCATGTTTGACACCTCTACTGCATCATACAAGCCATATCAGACTAAGAGATGATTGTAAAAGTTGTAGATGTTGATGTGATTAACACAACAAAGTAAACATCAAGAAAAAAAGCCTTCTAGAACATGACTTATGAATTTTTTACCAGATTTGTATAAAATAATCCCACAAGTTGATCAACAAGTATGCATAAGATGGTTATTATCACTAGCTTGCATCAAGGTGTAAAAATTAGGGAATTTTTTTGCCATGTTTGACACCTCTACTGCATCATACAAGCCATATCAGACTAAGAGATATATGTAAAAGTTGTAGATGTTGACGTAATTAACACAACAAAGTAAACATCAAGAAAAAAAGCCTTCTAGAATATGACTTATGAATTTTCTACCAGATTTATATAAAAAAGTAAACATAAAAATTTTAAAAATATGTAAAAATTAATTTACGCATGAAAAATTATGAAACCACCACCTATTTACTCTTAACTCAACCAAATGCAAGGAAAAATCATAAAAAAATGTAAAATCATGTAGAAACGTAGGCAGGTTTAGCACCAAACACACACAATAAGCAAGGAGGGGAGGAGGGCTTACCTCCAACGAACCAAGAGAGGCCTCTTGGGGCTTCTCACCACAAGACCTGCAACCATAGGCCTTGGCTAGGCTTGGAGAGCTTGAAGGGAGCTAGAAGAGGCCAAGGAAAGAAGAGGATTGACTAAGGAGAAGGAGGAGATGATAAAATGAGTGAAAAAGTGGAGAAGGGTGGGGCTATTATAGAAAGGAAAGAAAGCTACCAACCAATATAAGCATGATGTTACAGGTATGGTGCCACATTTAATGAGGTATGGGTACCTAATGAGGTATAAGTGACAAACCTAATGAGGTATGGGTGTCACATCTAATGAGGTATGGGTTGACCCAAAATTCTAAAACATAGGGTTTTCACCTTGAAGTGGTCGGGATGACCTCAGGAACCGCACCGCAGGTCCCGCAGGGCTAGGATCAACCAAAAAGTGGTTCCAACACATAACAAACAATCTAGACTCGTGAGATATACAGTCCTAACTATAATTAGACTTGACATAAATAAAAACCCAAAATAAGAGCCAAGACAGCGTAGTATCAAGTCAAGTGGTGCATAGCACCAGGGGAGACTAAGGTCGTGGTTCACGCATACCATACCACATACACGCACAATAAGAAAGACTGGGAAAACAAATCAATCAGGGTCATGAGTGAACTGAAACTAAAATGATCAAGTAAAAGGCCAGAGTTTTACACAGAGCTTGCATAACATATCATGAATTAATTTAACATAAATGAATTAATTAACTTATTAACATATTCATACTTAGTTCATTAGAAGAACCTATTACATAATGAGTTTGTACATAACTCATTTAGAATGATGTACCTACACCAAACCCAACATCATAACGTAAACCTACAAGTGATCCATGC
Source organism: Piper longum (assembly GCA_032619315.1). NCBI lineage: Eukaryota > Viridiplantae > Streptophyta > Magnoliopsida > Piperales > Piperaceae > Piper > Piper longum. Next base: position 13,640 of record JAVDBV010001496.1, read on the forward strand.
ACTGTAGAGACAGAAACGTGTAAAGTTTTCTACTCCACCATAGATGATGACCCATTCTTAAGGGGTGTGCATCGAAATCACCAGAATAGTATGTCTACTAAAATAGTCATAGACATATAGAGAATCAACTAGGAAGTCTAGGTTCTCGTAAAAACATAACCCGTAAAAATAGCTAAGCTGTCGGCCTAGTGCCCAAATTTAACCTGTAAAAACATAAAAACAAGTCTTAGTATATGTTTTATCTTATTTGCTTCTTTTCAAACATAATTATGTCATATGTTTTCTTTTCGATTGAAAACAATGACGGACTAATCATACATCTAAATTGACTAATCACATAAAATCAGGGATCCTAAAGGTCCCCAAATAACGACTAAACGAATTTGGATATTGGGGCTAAGTCCTTGCACTCATGTGTAACGTGCACCTAGCCCCATCCTATCCTACATGATTGTCTATGAATATCATGACATACTATAACACCCTGTTTCAGTTCACTTGTGAACTAACCCAAAAATGCTATCGGAGATCGAACTGTTTACTACTCTACTTGATTCAGCTAAGCCAACCCAAATCTACCCTCATCGTCTCAAGATGGTGATGCAAGCATACAATGCATGGATAAGATCGTTAGGTTCTAACTTATTCTAAATACATGTTATGATATGCAATCATGTATAAAACAAAGTGAACAAGTGAAAAGATAAAAGAAAATAACTATTTTATAACAAAACGGATAGAGTCTCCCCTAAAAATGCAATAAGGATCACGCTGTCAACAACAAGCAATATATATATATATATATATAT
>JAVDBV010001497.1:0-16021 GCA_032619315.1 Piper longum
CTGCAGGTGGTCTTTGATAGCAGCTCAATTGCCGGGAAGAACAGACAACGACGTGAAGAACTACTGGAACACCAAGCTCAAGAAGCGGCTGTCCGGCATGGGGATCGACCCGGTGACCCACAAGCCTTTCTCCCACCTCATCGCCGAGATCGCCACCACCCTCGCCCCGCCGCAGGTCGCCCACCTCGCCGAGGCCGCCCTCGGATGCTTCAAGGACGAGATGCTCCACCTCCTCACCAAGAACCGCATCGACTTCCAGCTCAACAGCAATGAGAACACTGCACTCTTACCCAGCCCCATGCCGCCGCCCGGAAACAGCTCCAGCGGCAACCTAGATAGCAAGGACGGCGACGCGGTCCAGAAGATCAAGTTCGGGCTCTCCAGGGCCATGCAGGAAGCAGCCGACGTCCAAGCTCTCACCAATTGCACCAACAAGGTGTGGGGGGCCATGGTGGGGGACGCTAATTCCGATGGGTTCGCCGAAATCTGCAACGCATTCCAGGCCCCCGTCGGGTTCCAGTACGGCTCGACATCATTCGGGAACGACGACGAGCTGTGGAGCCAGAGCATCTGCACCGAGAGCACTTGCACTGGTGGTGAGCATGGTCGCATGCATGTGAAGGGGGAAGATGAAGATGATGACGGTGCAAACATGGGGAACGTTGAGTGTGATAAGAATGATAGAATCTTCAATTCGGATGCTAATTTGTGGGATTTGTACACACCCATAGTTTGAGGTTTGAGACTAATGTGGGGGTGTTTCACAATAATAACAACGCAAGAAGATTGGTGGGAGAGAAAGAATAAGCTCGGGAAGGGCAGAGATAGAATAAAAAAGAAATGTAAACTGTAAATAATGGTCATGATAATTTTACAGCTGATAAATGTATTACTCCTACATACACCTGGGTGATGACGGTGATGGTGACAAAAGTTTATATATATATATATATATATATGACAAAACAACGATTTCTTTACAATTAGTACAAACGTAAAATATATAAGAACTCTTACAAGGGCCTCCAGATAACAGCGGTAATTTTATCAAATTTCTAAAGTTATGACCGTCGGATTTAAGTGAACGATCAGGATGCACATAAGTTGCAAGTTTCATTTACTTCATTAGTAGATTTCTATATTAATCTAACCTTAAAATTGCTCATTTTATAATGCCCCTAGCTAATAATTGTTCTTATTTATTATATTTATTAAATTAAAAAGACGATGCTTTTTTTATCAATTACGCACTAAAAGAGCAGAAAATAGAACCAAGAATTCCATCGTCGTCTCCACTCGGCTCCCCCCTCTCTTATAGTTTCGCGCTAAAAATAACAACCATTTCCCCCTCTTCGTAATGGATTTTTTATCTTCACATGTATTAAGCATAATACGATTAGATAGGGCAAAATAAATATGGAAGTCTTCACTTATGTGTAGAATAATTCTTAGTTAGCCAAGAGAATCATTCACCGGCACTTAAGAGTGTTCCAAGCAGCAGTGCAGACACAGAATTTTCTGCTATGGAACAAGGGACTCAACCAATGATAATACCTTACTGTTCCTGCAACAATTCAGACGTGGGTAGGCCGGGAATCACGTTTACTCACTGGCTCATCGCGAAGCCTCCCAAGCTGTGATCAATGACTTCTTCATTCCCCGGTAATAAGGCCAGCAGGAACATGAGTCCGAAATAAAAGGAAATAATTTCTTTTTAAAAAAAAAAAAACTTGTTTACACAATGACCTAAGAGAGTTAGTTTAAATAAGCTTCTTGGAAGGTTGGCGTTGGGTAGCCCTGATAGTTAAGAGCATATTGATCTTGAAGAGGACACTTCCAAGCCTATACATTAATAATGGATATGACAAAGATGATGAGGGCAGTTACAAGTAAAGATTGTTAAAGTTACCTAACATCTACTCAAATTATGTCAAAAATTAGCAATAATAACCCATGAATCCGGCTATGGTTTCCTACACTACCAATGCATAACTCGTGCAAAGAATATAATACAATTATACGAGCACAACATATGCAGATGTGTCATAAAAATATACTGTAAATGCAGTTGTGACCTGCATGTATAGGAAAGAAATGATGATATGGTGCACACTAATAAATACATGCATACATGTTTGGGGAGGTGCTGCAATCACCTTCAGTCAACACTTATCTCGGTAACGAATGACCGATCACAACTTCCATACTAAATCCAACCTGTAACCATAAATTCGACAGCATAGCCTACATATAATATAGGATGGCTATTTTTCACCTAACTCACCGAAACACATTCTCATTAGCCAAACTTAGACCTAAAATGGTCTTGCATTGCGAGAAAGCAGATAACACACATCAATATATTATGAAATGTAGGCGTGCTCAGACGCCTGAGCTTGAGCCCGTCCAGAATGGGGAGCAGCTCCCGAAGGAAGTCAGAGATCATCACGGCATTACTCCCGCCCATGGGCATTTCCGACTTCACACGTTTGTCTTTGCCCTTTTCATTCCAAGGCTGCTGTGGAAGGGAGACGGCGAGGCAGAACCAGACCTTTGGGAGCTTTCCTCACGCAATGTGCCATTCAGAATCGCGAGCTCTCGTAGTTGCTGCTTCTTGAAAAAGTCATGAGATTCATCCTGGCGAAGCATAAAAAAAAACTAACTAAACAGGATTACCCACCAATCTATGAAGCAGGTCTAACAGAGTATACCCCTTACCACTGGTTTGAGCAGTTCTTCAAGAACTTCTTGTGCCTGTATAAGGCGAGCATCAATAATATCTGCTGGTAATTCAGCCTCAACCAGGATGTGCAGAGGCTCATTTAAGTGCTCATAACCTGGTTTCCCCCTCATCATCTCTTCCTGGTAAATAACAAATATCAAGGAGTTCAGGTCACTAATAAATTACTTCAACAGAATCACATATCCTGACAAATGATGATTTTTTTAAAAAATCAAACAGTATCAGATATAAACAAACATCCAGCATTAAATGCCAAATAAACAAATTTTCATAATTTCCCCCATAAGTCACACTCTATTATCAAGTGAACAAACCACACTACAACCAAAAATACAGAACTCAACATCCCAAACGGAAAATATTTCTTTCAGATTAACAAGCAGAATTATTTCTTTTCATGAATGACAAGAGGGAAACTACTACACAAATTTCTTCATCAGCAAGTACACATTGATGATTAAACGGGTTTTATACACCGTGGATACAATTCTAACAATAATATCAAAACAACGGAAGATCTTGCTCTTCATATATGTAGAATTAGCTTGGCAAGGTGTTCTTCTGAAATAAAAGTTATGGTGTTCCACCATTCTCTTTAACAGTATGGTTTATGTTCTACACAACAGTAAACTTTATTTACAGGATTTTATTAGATAATCACAAAAAATATCTTCATACTAATCCACACATTGAACATTGAGAATACAATATTTACCTGTTCTAAGTTGAAAGGTAAAGGCTTTTTTATTATCCATGAGATGCTAGTACATTTAGATCACAATAAAGTAGAAAAAGTCATACTCGAACAGGGTCTTTTATGCTTCCACGACCTCTGATCAGAACACGACAATCTGTGCTAGCTTCCACACGTTTCAGAGAGTTACCTCTGGGTCCAAGGAGTCGCCCAACAAAGTTGAACTGCAAAAGATTAAAATTTTAGCCTTGTGTAAAGTAACTTTTTTATCATATGAAAAAAGGTGTTTGTCTTAGGTACACACATTAGGATATTTATCAACAGGAATATCCACCCTTATCACTTTTTTAACTACCAGACCAGAGGAACTGCCTTGTGATCCCATCCAGCCATGGCCTGGTGATTGTAAAGGGCCCAATCTCTGTAAATTACAAGTTAACATCTTAATTATCGGATATAAGGAACAGATAAAAGACAAGATATGAACAATCATAAAATGATATATAAACTAAGGCTATGGAAACATCTTATAGCATCTGAATTCAGGAACATGAACCAGTGAACAATGTAAGATTTGGAGTCACTGAAATAGAAAACAATAACAACAATATTGGGGACGCGAAGCATCAAGCTTTGTTCATATGGTGAAGGTACCCCTGCTGTGTTAAAGGCAATTAAAATGAGGCAGAAAACATAATTAAGAAAAGACCAGCACAAGAAAAAATCATCTATCATATCATTTCAAACAATGCTCTTTCAAGAAACATTTGCTGCATATTCTTTGCTATCAGGTTAAGTGCTAGCACTTGTCCATACTGAACCAGACTTATTGTCCCAATCACACCTATCTAATTTGAAAACTTCATTTCAAGCACGCCCATTCAGCTCCTTAACACATCTTGAAGGAAACTCCATTGTGTTGGTGCTCCTTCTGTTATTCAATTAGTATGTATATATACAGAAAGTCTGAAAACACTAAAAGCATTATATAAATTCTAGTCAGTAATTAGTACTGAACTGTAAACACACAAATTCTATTCCGCATTACCTTAAAGCTGCAGAGTCAGATATAAGAGATTAGATGGAGAGAAGAGTTATGTTAATGGTTAGCATCCGTACTTCTGATTGAAATGTCGATGCCCAGCCGTTCAATTCGGATCCTCCATTTGAAAATATTCCTCCAGATGTCAGAGGGCTAGCTTGATCAAACCCAGAATGATCTAAAACTGATGCATTCCCCAACAATGTGGTTACACGTATTATTTCTGCTCCAAAATGTCAATGTCAAGAGTAACATGTATTTCGTTAGCGTTGTTAAGAAATTAGTCATCACCAATGGAAGACAATGGGTTAATACCAAATTTATCTAACAGCATCCATCATAATAATGTAAGGGAAATCATTTATGAACATATGAGCTTGCAGCAACTAAACTGCATCACTCGTTAAGCCTAACTAACAAAATTAACTTCTCCTCAGAAAAGCAAAGACAATTTCACAAATGTACCTGTAGGACAGCGTAATTTCAAATTAGCCTATTTCAAAAACGAACTTGTTATCATCCAAGTTCCATCTACAAACCAGCCCTTTCTAGATGGTCTAAAATGAATGCCCATCTCCAAAACTACAAACTGTGAAAACATCGTAAGGTTAGTATGTCCAATGTTTTACTCTTGGGCGTTCTTTACACGTAATAAGATGTACTCTTTGCCATTGGTTTTGCTAAAATTGTATCTAAGGGTGAAAACAGTTAGTGACACACACACACACACACACACACAAAACTTGTCAGTTGACCAGAAAATTCACAAAGAATAAAAATTCAATTAATTTGACCTATAACTACAAATGAAATGGCAAACCATACAAGTTAGAATGAAAATTGAGTGACTCTCATACCCATGATCGGATCAACTCGTGATAAGTACCTTTCAATTAACTTAACTGAAAACTTGAATTATTAACCTCTCCTAATCATGAAATTAAGGAATTCAAACAAAATAAGCAGTATAGAAATGGCAATGTAAGCCACACTAACAATCCATCACTCTAATCTATACATGGTCTCAATAAGATCTAAAACCAACCATCACATTTACAGACAACAACTGAAAATTTGAGTTATCAGCTATTCATAATGACAAAATATTAGAACAAAATAAGCGGGTTTGAACTAGCAATCCAAGCATAGTTACAATCTAGCACTGGACTCAACATACACGGCCTCAATCAGATCTACAATCACCAAACAAGGTGCTACAACAGACTCAAAACCAAGCAACACGGGTTCACAACATCAAGTAAACAAGTCACAGCAAAAGCGAGAACGAGATCGCAAACCCACCCTGGTTGAGCAAGCGGTAGCAGAGCGGGAGCACCGACGTGAACGGCCCGAGGTTGTTGCGCTCCGCTAGCAGCTCCGACAAATACCTACAACCACCACAAAGAGCCCAGCTCCTCAGTTCCACCACCAAAAACACAAGATCCAACACCGAATCGGATCAAACCGAACAAAGAAAACAAGCATATCGAAAGGGGAGGGAAGGGGGGGGGTGTTATTCGTACTTCTCCTGATCGGAGAAGACGGCTGAGCGGATGCCGGAGAACTGCGGCGAGTGGGGCGCGGTGGAGGGGGAGGGGGAGTAGGCCATGTATCGACCGGAAGACATCTCCTCCGGCGGCAAACGTCGGTGTGGCGGTCCAGATTTCCCGTTTTCCGGCGAATTGACGATCAGGGCGGCGGCTGTCTGTGGTGGAGAGGAGGAGGGAAGGAATATTTATAAGGGAGAGAGGGTAGCGGAAAACGCGGAGGTGATTGTCCGTTTACCCGCTATTGGACAACCTGAAACGGACGATGGACAGTTGGCCGGTTTTTGTTGGAGGACCGCGTCGGTTAGAGCTTAAAAAAAAGCTGACCGGTTTGCCAAGTTTTTGTCATGATTTATTAATATTATTTTTTATCTTAGTGATTATTTATTAGGGTGATTTGTTTAGCTTAACAGTGGGCACAACATTGTCTTAGATATCTGAATATTCGAGTGTTGATGAACTTTGAGAAAAAATTTTCTATTTTGAAGCACCATATATGGCAAACTTACTAAAGTTTTTAACGAATTAAACAAAAAATATTTTAAACTTAGTATTAAACCATTATTAAAAAATAGATTTCGAGGCCACAGTAATCATACAAAATTACGAGCATTTGTTTATTGCAAAATGATGTTCTTCTTTTGACCTAATTTCTAAAAGAGTTTTTAATTCAATGCAACAACCAAAATCCATGATCACATTAATATAATGATTGCCAGCCAAAAAATGTTGGGTCTGATTATACTTAAGTGGAATTTTTCATTTTTTTGATGAAAAGTGGTAGTATTCTTTTGGTTGCGGTGAAAACATAAGGCTGAACAAGGATGACCCAGATTAGATTCTAGTTAACTCATTTGATCGGGTAAATGGCCGACACGGGGCGACCTTTTCCGCGAGACAAGTGCCACACGCACCTGGCCCTGCCATATATGCCGGCAACTGGTCGATATATACAGTTAAGTATAAATGACGTAGGGCAAGGGAGCAGCACCCGTGACCGGCGGTTGTCACGGTTGCACCGTGGGATGCAAGGAGAATGCGGTGCTCGTGAAGGATGAGACGTGGCCGCCAGCCCTATTGCAGCTGCAGTCATCCCTTGCATCACCCTGTAAAGTTGGTAAGCGTTGGTCCGCCTTCTTTATTACTTCCAAGTCTTCAACAAAGGGAAAGAAAGGAACCCTATGATGGTCTGTGTTACATATGAATGCCATCTTGTGTTGTGAGTTTTTTTTTACAAGTAAATTTTCATTATGAGCAAGAGAGCATGACGGTTGAGATATGAACTTCCACAATAATTCATACCGAATATTACCACTTACCACAGTCCACTAATGAGCAAAAGAGCAGGGTAATTGCAAGAGAAAACTAGCTACCAAAATCATCCATGCCAAATATTACCACAACACATTTCGTAGATAACAATCCATCTTAATTTACTTCGGCCGCCTTATCCCGAAATCGGGTTGGAGAAATAGATTCTATTTTGCCATTTCACACGTTTATAAACTATACCAAAGCTCAATCAATTCATTGTGCAATGCTAGAATAAAATTAAAAAAAATAGAAGGAAAACAACATTTAACCAAGTAGAGCTATTTCCAACAGGAATATGTTAGGCTCAATTCCCCCCCCCCCCCCCCTTTTTTTTAAACTATGATACCACTATTAGGCTCAATGAACCTTTAAAAAAGACTTGTAACAAGTTTTACAAACTTCTTTTAATCTAAAAATTAACTCAAAAAATAAGACTTTTTCATTAGCTTATATATAAGATACTAACATCATCCACGGCCAATGTGGGATAAACCTAACAATTCCCATTCACACATCGAGCATCTCAAACCCGAAACTATTGACATTATCGTCTGACAAAATTCCCTTAAATCATCAGCCAGAATTCACGAAAAAAACTTTCATAATTGGCGTAGGCAAACATAAAAACCAACGTGGCTCTAATACCATTGTTAGGCCCAATATACCCCTAAAAACTCTAATACTATTGTTAAGCCCCAATGGGCCCCAAAAAAAACTTACAATAGGTTTTACGAGCCTTTTTTAATCTAAAAATTAGCTTAAGAAATAAAATTTTTCTATTAGCTTATATACTAAACACCAACATCATCCACAACCGATGTGAGATAAACACAACAAAATAAGCACCAAGAAGTAACATCACATGTGGTACAAAACAATTGCAAACAAGGCAATTATACAAAATTGCCATTCCACATGGTGATGCTAAAAAATTTTCCAAAACTCTGCAAGCCAACGAACATAAGCAGAAAAAATATTGTTTATAAGTGAGAATGAACTATAAATTATTAATTTTGGTTAACCATTTTAAATAAATGACTTAGGTCCATTATATTGTACTTTAAGCAGGATCGTTACAAATAATATCAGAGCAGCCTGATTTTGTATTAGATAATAGGCTGGACTACATACGTTGGCAATACTCTTGATTATGAGCCATAAAAAGTCGTGGGTCATAGATCACAGAAGGTCGTGGGCTACTAACAATGAAAGGTCGTGAATTGGGGGTAGCAACGGGCTAAGTATAAGAATTTTAAGAAATTTTTTTTTTAAAGTAGGTGGATTGTGAGATCTCTCAACTTTATCTTACATCTAATATATAATAGGATAAGATCCTATTTATAAATAAGAATGAACTATAGATCTTTAATTTCGGTTAACCATTTTAAAAAAATAATTTAGGCCTATTACATTACACTTTGGGCTATATCGTCACAACCTTTTTTGAATTCAATGTCACAAAAAATATACTCAACCTCAGCAAAGATATAAATATAAAGATACAAAAAACACATAAAAATCATAATTAAACTTTGGGGACACTGCCCCACACCCCTGGCGGGTACTGTGCAGTTAACCAGCTAACCGGCTAATGGAACCGAGGCGAAATCCTACAGTAATCCAATTACCCGAAAAACGATATCTGGATGGCTACTACATTAACATCAATTGCCCCAAGACAAAGAAGCCTTAAACAAGACAAGAGAGCTTCAATACACGCTAACTAAGAATAATGTCAACAGCCATCAGCTAGAATGTCAACCAGTAAGAAGTAAAAGCTATCAAAGTTGTATATTCAGAGTTATGATGTCCAAGTTACTGTTTTTACGTGGGCAAGTAATGGACCTTACTGTTTAAGATGTACATTATCGATACATACAATTACATTCTAGAACAACATGCCCTATACAAATTTATGATTCCTTCCTCCTTAACTGTGTATTTGTACAACATATTTGTCTGAGCTGAAACAGCTATGTTATGCATGAATATTGGATACCGATGATTTCTTTTTCGGTAATATGTTCAAGTTTACAATTTCCCTTTTGGACTGTTTTATCTAATGAGTATTTCCTCAAGCGTTTCTTTGATCAAGATGTCGCACAGAACCAACACTCATCAGTAGGAGCAGGTATAAATTGAACCTCACCACTCACCAGGAACCCATGAAGAACGCGTTCCTCCGTGCCCTCTGACGAAACTGCTTCTTTGTAACACACCATTTATCATTGAAGGTGGTGACCTGTATCTCCATCATAACATAACAACACATGATACATCTTTTACAGCTTAGAAAAAACACTGACCAATTGCAGAAGTAAACGAGAACAATGGTGCACAACAATTGAGAACAAGTATCAGAAATCTTATTTATTTTTGTGATTAACATTAACAATGGTTTTATATAACCACTATGCCATGTAGTACAGGCAGCAATATGAAAATTATTATGATGACATATAACTGCCACGGCTACAAAATAGTGGCCAGTGTTAATTGAATATAAACCATCCATGGTTTAAGATTATATGTCTTTTAAGCGGCTATTAAGGGAAAAAGTTGAAAATATTAGGAAGAGGAATGTAAAGATTCAAATTTAGTTTGCTGCTGTAATGGGTGGTTGTATTTATAAAGATCAAGCATGACATTTTCAGCCAATGTATTTCACAATCTGCAAATTAGTATTAACTATGAGATGAAATCCAAAATTCCAAAGGTACCACCCAATTTAAACCTGAACAATCAAGGCTAGATTTACTCTTCGTATAGTATTATTTTCCATATGCAGCTCACGTATGACCCACTAAAGTTCACACTCTACTGCTTGATCCCTTGCATTGCTGGTCCCCAGCTGGGATAAACGAAGGCAGTATCAACATAGCGGAATCTGGTCGTCAAAACATTGCCATTTATTTCTCACATGGATCTTACGCCATCATCTGATGGAATAGGATTCGTGGCTGCTCATGATTAGGTGGATCGAGAAGAATAATTATGGCTTAAAAATCTCGTGAGAGCTGCATAAACATAGCATATTTTCAACATTCATGCCTACTTGAATCATAATCTTACATTGGCAACAATCTTTGCTCCAAACCAGGCTGAGTGAGGCCCATGTAGAGGAGGGATAACTTTAACTCCTTCAGCCAAAGATGGAGGAAGATATTTGCAAAGTTCTTTCTCCAGTCTTTCTGAAACAAACGACACCATTTGTTCTAGTGAGAAATGATCATCCATTGCAAAGTTTCAAAATTAAAAAAAATAAACATCAAACCTATAACAAATAATCTTAGAAAGCATTTTCAGCTCAAATAGATGACCCATTCAAACCTTTCTCCCAATTCAACTTATTACATTATGCTCTAAATATCCTGATGACAATCGACAATCAGACTCTTTAACATATATGTCATTTAAAGAATTATAGTACCTTAAGCGTCATAGAAATAGCACCCACCACCCACCATAGTCTTCACTTTCATAGTTTCAAAAAATACAAGGCATTTAGCATTTTGATGAATCACATAGTTTCTTCTAATATTTGAAAAAATAAAAATAAAATAAAAGCCACAATGCATGTATGACAAAATGAATAACTAGGAATATGAGAACAAGAACCTGGAAGGCCAGGTAAACAAGATGTGCCACCCGCTAAAATAATGGTCTTGAACCATGCATCATCAGCAAAAAGCCCTCCAGATGCGCAATGATCCATACAAAGTGCCACTGCTTGATGCAAACCCATTGCACGCCTAATAATCATTTAAATAAAAATGCTAATCATCAGAATGTTTACAGTAGACAACAGTGTATTAAATAAGATAAGTTTTTCTTATTAGAATGAAAAAACACTTACACTCCACCAATTTGCGGCTTGAAAAGGATCTCTGAAGTTTCAAATCTTTCCTTTGACAAAGTGAAACTACCTTGACCAGGAATTTCAAATGAAGATCTTGTATTTTTTGATAATTCAGCTTCATAATCAGAAGCAATGTAGCATAAGTTCTGTAGAATACAAATCACCATATAAACTCATTCCAGGGAAACATGGCAAAATATTGGTAAATAATTATGTGCAAGTGTTAAGTAAAAGGGGCATTAAAATTCTTTGAGTGTTACTTCTAAGTAGAAAATTATTACCATAATTATGGATTTCATCCAATATTGCAATAAAATGATTACTTGATCAAACCCAAAATGGGGAGTCAAAACCATAAGGAATTGGTACAGAGATTTTATTTTGAAAGGACACCATTGGTTTATTATGCAATAATCAAATACTGTTGAGTATTGATTCATCAACAAACAATAAACTACAAACACATAATGTTAATTTACAATAGACTAGGTCAGCACATTGAATTTGGAAAATCAATTTTCAGAATGCAAAACCAATTAAGTACTATTTTTGTCTAAAAGGCTAGGGGAAAAAAGACATTTTTAAGCTTTAAAATATGTGGACAATAAAAAATAATGACATCATAGAAAAACCTCTTTTAAAGTGCGAACTGTGTACAAAGATTCAAAGTTGATGCCCCTCTGTTGCATTTGCTGCCTAAGAAAACCTGTAAGCATGAGACCACCTTGACCCACAGTTTCCACCCCTATCTCTCGCATTACTTTTCCTCTGAAAACTGTTTCACACCATTTCCACAAAGGAAGCAAGTATAACTTAGAAATTTGAGAACTAGAAGTAAGATCAGAAGGTTGATTTCACAGAAAAATAAAAGCATTAATTTCTAGTATTATGATCATTCAACTTGATTCATCTGGATTATGGACAATGACCGGCTCATGCCAGTTTACTTAGTTTAATTTTTTAATTTAAAACAAAAAGAAAGATAGTTAACCTTGATGGCATTATAATTAAATTACGTTTTTTAAGAAGATGGATTCAATGTAAATTAAATAGGTAAGGACTAACAACTAACTTGGAACTACTGATGTGACATTGAAACCAATGTTGAGCACAATGCCTGAAGTTCTTCTTGCAGCAAATAAAGCCAATACTGCCTACAGGTAATTGGTACAAAATTCACGAAAAACACTAGTTATATCAAATAATAAACGCACAAAGAAAAAGAGACTTGGACACCTAAGAAAATCTGATACAGGAATCACTGTCAATTATTATATAACATTTTTTTCCCAGTAGCCTAAGATGAATCAAGTCATCAGAATGATGAACACAAAATTAACAAGCAGCAAACAAATAAAGCAAAATATTTTAGCAAAAATCATTCAAATCATGGGCATGGTAGATGCTTGCAAGAAAATAACACTATAGACATGGAGCTGAATCATTCACTGAAAAAAAAAAGAAATTTTTACTGTGCCAAGAAGGGCAATGGATTAAAAAATTGCTACTATTTTCTCGGACAAGCCTCATATTTGAATGTAAGAGCAACTAATTTCAAAAAGAGTATATAGGTAATATGATCTCTAGGATTGGGAAGGCCAATAGTGTCATTAAATATAAACAGTTAAAGGGGGGACATACTTGATCAATTGCACAGACAGAAGGAACGTTCATGTCAAATAGAACGGAGTACATAGCATCTTTTAGCTGCCTTCTAGATGCCTTTGCAGATTCTGTATCTGGAATGAAGAAACAATGAACATTAAACATTGTGTGTCAGGAGTGCAATCCATCTAGCAAGATAGAGAATGGGTTTCTTGCTTGCGGCTCACACTTATGCATAAAGATTTACTAAGAGAAGCTCTGTGCGACTAACCATCAGAATGGCATATTGGAATAGACAGAATAACAGGCTGCGTTGATGGTTTGACTTGCATCCTATACAAAACAAATGACAGTTCTAGTCAACTTCTGCAATAGCAGTAATGACTGGATAATATTTAAAATATTGTTTGATTTGTGACTTTGGAAAAGTGTAGAACATATAACTTAGAAAATACATAATGCAAATAAACTCAGATAAAAAATATCAACTGCAGACTATACAAATAAACGAACCTGCTAAAAATAGTGACAAAAAAGTGACGTAACCTCATATATACAGGAGATTGAATGTTACCAAACTCCTGCATCAAAGAGATAGTTAGAGAATGTACATATTTTTTCTGCGAGAAAGGGAGGAAGAGTCAAATTCATATAGCAAAATAAAAGAACAATGCAACATTTTCTACCCATCATAAACAAAATTGGGGGAAACTCACCACAAAAGTGGAACAATGATCAGATGGGCCTGAAAATTTGCTCCATCCATATTTGCAGTAGCCAGATCCACCTGTAAGCATAAATAAACACCAAAGTAAACTGACTGAAAGTAGTGCTATGCAGAAGAGTATGAATTTTATAAACTTTTATTCAATATTTAAGATGGTTAATTCCAAACAATTGTGCCATATCACCACAAGAAATCACATTAATAACTACTGAGTAGTCCTACTTTAATCGGTTCAGAATTACAAAGAAAGCAGTCATCTGTCAAGAAACATATAGAGAAATACCAGCTCGAGAAGTACAACTGAAACAAAAAAAGGTAAACATCGCAAGGCCAAGCTGCTCACCGTCAATAATGACAGAACCAGTTTGCTGTGCTTGTTGGCCATATATATGCATAAAGGAAAAATGTGGAGGAGATGGGCAGTAACTCCTGTCATACAAATCCAAGCAGTGCTGCAATTAGAGTCAACAATATTATGACAAACTTGTCATACATCGTGCTAATGAAAACAAATAAAAAAGCCAATTCTAAATAAATTAAAAAGGTAATTCACAAAGGCTTTAGTCAACCATATCGTTCTATGCCCTTGTTCATTTCCCTAAAGACTGGACGAGTTGGACTCCTGGATTTACATTACTGCTCTTTACTATTGAGTAGACTAATTTCTCTAATTAAACCCCCCTTGAAGCAATGCCCTCAGTAAAGCAATACAACCATACGGCTAAAATTGCTAAATTATAGTTTTATAACGCCGACATTCTCAAATCAGTAGCTCAATTTGTCAAATGAAATTTATGAACTCATAATCTAGATGATTTAGCTATTTTAAGTTCAAACTCATCTATAATATAGACAACGATTATCTCTAATTTGAACATAGTAATAGTAATTGAGGGTAATTTAAATGAACAAAGAAATAACTTAAGAAAAAAAATTAACACGATAAACGAAGTTAGAATATAGAAGTTCATTATCTCGAATTTGAGTATAACCGAGTAGTGATTGAATGCAATTTAAACGAATAAACGTTGTTGGAAGAGGAAGATAAGCTCAATTACGATCATCTCAAATTTTTGGAACTAGAGATTGAATGCAATTTAGACGGCCAGAACATATAGCTAATTTTAGTTCAGATTGGAAGACTCCGGAGTTCAATCAACATGAAAAACGAGGTCAAAAGGAGAAAGATAAGCTCACAGAAGTGGATAGCCAGATCTCAAATTCTTCTCCGCAAACACAATCGACTCCCAGGACTCGACATTCTCGCTCCGAATGAAGTGAATCCAGAGCCGATCGTCCTCCACAAGAGCCCTCCACGCCTTGCACACCAGCCCCGCCCTCGCGGCGTCCTTGGGCCCCAAGCACTTCAAAACCTGCAGGAAGATATCCGCCGGCAGCTGGTCGAACATCCCGGCCGACGGCGACGGGGGCGGCAGCTGACTCCCCAGCTCCGACGAGGGAACTCCGGTGCAGGTGGCCGACCCCGCGCGGCTCGGCACCGTCTCCCACACCTTCCTCAACAGCCTCGCGATCATTCACGTAGACTAGTAGAGTGATTTGATTGTAGCTCGACGCAACAACCGGTTTTTACGTCAATCAAATCAATCGATTTTGCTTGTTTTTCAACGACATTGGAACCAACACATAGGAGTGTTGGCCATGGTGGTGGGTGGCGACGGATTTCCCGGTTAGGAGGGAACTGCGGGATTGGGTGGGGAGGGGGTGGCGGCGGCGCCGCGTGGCGGGGATTGGGCGGTCGCACGTGACGAGTTACACGTGAATAATATGCATGCAGGTGGAAGGTGGTTGGTACTTGCCCACCAAAGTTGTATTACTTGGACCTGATGATTAACATTTAATTTTCACTTTAATTTTAATTTAATATTATATATATATATGAACAAAATTATTGTGAACTTTTTACTAGCAATATATTTGATTTGAATAATTTTTAGTGGGTCCTGCTAAATGAGATTTATACTTATAAAAAATAGAATGCATGTAAAACCACCGACTCTTTCAACTTTTACTTTTATTAGTTGATCGGTTTGACTGTGGTTCGAGTCAATTCAGCTTTTAAAACATGTGTGCGGGGTTGAGGTCATCCATGGGCACATGCTATAAGGGTTTATATATACCCAAGTATTCAATAATAGTGTAAGATATGCACCAGTAAACTAAGTTATCAAGAAATATAAAATATACAGTTGATGATTTTGCTTTTTTTCATTTTATGATCGTAGAAGTAGTTTAGGTCGAATATCTCATTAGAACAAGTTAGATCATATTCGAGAGGGTTATTAATTATAGAGTATGTCATTTGGATGTTGTGGTATTTGTTTTGTTTTACGAGATTTCTCCCCATTTTTCTAGATTTTTCTGGGATTTATTATGAGTTAATTATAATTCTTGACTCGAGCCGGTGCCGAGAAGTTTAATTTACCACTGACCACCCTAACACTTCTCTTCTCCCCTAAATCTCGACACTTC
>JAVDBV010001498.1:0-16259 GCA_032619315.1 Piper longum
AGATCATGCATAACTTCTGCTTTGAGTTCTGATTTTGACCTCCAGTTCAAGTGGCCTTGAACAACTTGTTGACATCCTGAAAAAGGATTACACATGCTTTTATAAAATCTTCTCATGATAAGAGCTTTTATTTTTAAAATTAGTAGCACAGTAAAATAATCATATTTCTTAATTAATGCAAGGCATTTTTCTAAGCTAAGGATATGGATCATTTTCGTCACTCCTCTTACTCAGAGCCCATCTCAGCACTTAAACTAGCACTTTAACCACAAATCTCCACCTCATTTCTAACTACCAGGATAATGATCTCAAGATATGTTGATGTCATCCATTATCTTCCATGTCCAGCCTGTCTCAGATGTCATTAATTACAAGCATAAAATTATTTTTCATTATATATTTCGTTAAGATTTTTGGATGTTATTCATTAGGTCTCTTAACACTCTTATTCTTTTCATCTTTTTGATGTTATCTTCTCCTTTCATATTACCTTTCCCTTTTGGGGAACCTTCAATGAATTTTAACTTATACAAAAAAAGGCTGGCATGTCAGTTTGGCAATACATCAGTTTTGGTAATAGTGCAAATTAAAAACCTTCAAAAACACCAAACCAAGTTGGTGAAAATCTATTAATTATTGAAAACAATATGGAAATGAGAGCAGGAAGTTGCAGAAAAAACTAACTCCACCATGCACTGTAAGCAACAAGACCTGCAACTATTTGAATAGCAACAGGCATATGATAGAATTGGCCAGTTCAATGATGATAAAATGCACAAGACAACTACCAAGTGGTTTTAATGCTTCCAAGTTCCAACTTCCAACAAACAGCTAACAGGTTAAGTTAAGCTGTTTCATACATATTTTAATCATCAAATTCAAGTGGTTAATAGGTTCGAGTAACAGTAACAAACACAAGTTTTCTTTCATCATTACCTCCATGTAAATCAAATGAGATCGGTTTTAACTAAAAAAAAGGTTATTTTATGTAGCTAATATACCCACAACTCCACCGTCAAATTGAAGTGGACCAATAGACTTTGGCAATGCCTCCTGCAATCCTGTGATCCTTGGGTCAAGGGCTGCTATCTGAAAATGAAAAAGACAAACAATTAATATGAAAAAAAAACTAAAAAGCAATAAACTAGTAAGAACAGTAAATATGAACAAAACATGTGCACAGGAGGCCACTATCATATAATATTGATATGAAAAAAAGAGAGCTAACTCTTTGAGAAGAGTTCCCTCAACATGTTGGCCCAATTGGTAATGAAGGCCCAGCTTTACACCTGATCAGGTATCGGTTTCTGCATCCCCAATTTTATCATTGCCAATGAATCTCCAGTAGTCTACAACTGGGGATCCTCTATGCCAATTTCGCACCATCAAGCTAATGTTTAGTGATGACTTATGTTTGGTGATGAAATAAATCAATGAAAGTCAAGTTCAAAATTCAATAAGTTATAATTACGACTTTCAGTAAGAAAATTTGACTTTAGTCCTCCAACAAATGCCACTTGCTTCACGAAATAAATTTTTTTGATAACAAGATTAGATGACTTCAACTTTTTTCACCCAAAACAACAATGCAAGTCTCCTCAAGTCATTTTTCACAAACTAACTTGCTCCAATTTAATGAGTGCAATAAAAGGATAGCAATGGTGTCATAGCGCATCAAGACACGTTGACATCATCCGTCATCTCCCAAGGCCAGATTGCCTTGGAAGTTCTAAACTACAAGTATTCTTGATTTTTAGGCATAAACCTTCAGCTCTCGCCTGGAGCTCTTGTTCATTTCATCACTTTGAGGATGTCGCCCTCTTTTGTATTCTTTTTCCCTTTTGGGAGCCTTAAATGTAATTTTATTCTGTTTAAAATGGATAAAACGTGTAGCTGCTGCAAGCCCAGAGCGTCAGCCAAATGACTGAATACTTCGCTACAATTTAAAGCACCATCACTTTACCATACAAAATAAACATGAGGTTTTACAAGGATCAACAGTGCAAGCAAAACACTTAAACATCACTTTGCAAGCTCAATTATGTATCTAGGAAGAAGCTAAACATTTATCTATTTTAAAAAATATTTACTGGCTATTTGAAAATAACTACCTTGCTTGATATGTGATCCAACAATGCTCGAATTAGCCAAGGGGTTGATCTTGAACCCAAAAGTTTGACAATGGCAAGCATGTGGGAAATCCCAAAAAATCCACTGTAGAGTCGCCCAAGACATTGATAAGCCATATTCAGCTCCTAATATGGGAAAACATATGTAAGCCCACCCATGCTGCCTAATCAAGACCTTGGTTTGAACAGCTCACAAGGATCCACTAAAGTTAAGCATAAATGGAGTTGAACAAGAAAAGCTCAGTAAACAGAAAAAAATACCTGAGAGCCACAATAGAAACTAGGTTTTGCTTGAGGAACTGTAGGCTTTTGAACAGGGTGGCGCAGCACTTTTGGAGGTCGTATGAAACGCTGAGTTGTGTTGCAAAGAATGAAGTTTGGCAGGAAGTCATGTTGCATTTCTGTCCATACCTGTAATCCAAAGCATGCAATAATAGTCTGTAAGGCTTGAAGAACAGAGAGCTTTATGTGATCACTAAGTTAAAAAGTAGGAAAATATAAATCGGCTAGCAAGTAAAAAATGCTCAGTGTATGGTTCTAAAAATGTTCAAAAAAGAACAATGCAAGGTTTTCTGTCGCTATATGTTGGCTATTGTACTGGCAGGCGGGCGACACGAAAGTTGCCCATGATATGATTGTCCCCGATATCACAATTCACAGCCTGACATATCCTGAATAGTAGAAGTGGGAGGGCAGAGGCAACGAGTAAGGTGCCCTACGACAGTTGCAGGCAAGAGTGGGTGGGGTGGGGGGCGGTTGCCACTGATAGGGGGAAAAGAAATTTGCACCAGATTTGTCTAGAGCCCTTCGTAGTTTCTCTGTCAATTTAAGCGGGTATCATGTGGTTAATTCTAAGGGGGTGTATTCTGAAGCAGTTACCACTGATAGGGGGAAAATAAATTTGCACCAGATTTGTCTAGAGCCCTTTGTAGTTTCTCTGTCAATTTAAGCGGGTGGTATCATGTGGTTAATTCTAATGGGGTGTATTCTGAAGAGTATAACTCTTCTAAAGGATATACACCTTTCCTAACGAGTATTGTATCATGAGGGGTGCACCTTTTCTCCATCACACCTCTTATCCAAAAGTTGTATATCATCTCATCTTTATAAATATATCAACACCATCTCCAACCATATTTCTTCTTTTAATCGTTCAAAGTTATTTTTCCAAAAGAAACCATTTTCAAAAGACATAAATAATTATAGGATAGTTATATTATTTAATTCTTTTTTATATTTTTTATTTTATTATAATTTGACTTCAATTTTCCATCTTATACAAAGTATTTGTCTTTTTATTATATAATTTATTTATTTATTGTTAATATCATTGATTTTCTATTTTTGGAGTTTTTTAAATATATATTTTTTGTCATTGTTTTATCTTTTATTACTTACACCTATTTTTTTATATTTTCCCCTTCTTAATATTTTCACTGCGAAATTTTATTTTCATATTTTATAGAGGTGTATCTCATTTTGTGCTTATAAATATCCCACCAATATCTCATAGAATATTTATTCTCTTGACCGGTAAAAGATTTTTTTCCAAAAGTGACATTTCAAAAAACATAAATAACTATGAGGTAATTTTATTATTATGTTTAATTTATTTTTCCAAAAGTGACATTTCAAAAAACATAAATAATTATGAGGCAGTTATATTATTTACTTTTTTTATATTTGTTGTTTTATTATAATTTGACTATTCAGTTTTCCTTCTTATGCAAAGTATTTGTCATTTTTATTATATAATTCACTTCTTTATTGTTAATATCATTTATTTTTCATTTTTTGAGTTTTTTTAATTTTATTTTTTTATCATTGTTTTATCTTTTATTAGTTACAACTCATATTTTTAGATTTTCCCTTAATATTTTCACGGCAAAATTTTATTTTGGTTTTTTATAAAGGATGTTTCCCATTTTATGCTTATAAATATACCAACAATATCTCTTAAAATATTTCTTCATTTGACTAGTAAAAGGTTTTTTTTCAAAAGGATTAACATTTCAAAAAGCATAAATAACTATTAGGTTACTTTAGTATTATATTTAATTTATTTATTTTTATATTTTTGGGTTTATTATAATTTGATTATTTTTTTGTACACCTTTTCTAAAGAGTATTGCACCATTTCTAACGGGTACATACTATTTCTAAAGGATAAGCATCCCTCCTAAGGGGATGTACATTTTCTCCATCGCACCCATTGACCAAGGGTTGTATCTCCTCTCCTCCTCATAAATATGGCAACAATCTCTCAAACCATTTCTTATTTTAATCCGTGGATTTTTTTTCCAAAAGATAACCATCTTAAAAGGCATAAATAATTATGAAGCAATTATAATATTGTGTTAATTTATTTATTTTTTATATCTTTTAGTTTATTATAATTTGAATATTTAGTTTTCTTTCTTATGCAAAGTGTTTATTTTTTGTATTCTATAATTCATATCTTCACTATTAATATCATTGATTTTAATTTTCGATATTTTTTTATTTAATATTCTATTCTCCTTTATCATTGCTTTATCTTAAAATATTTACGCCTCATATTTTTAGATTTCACCCTTTCTAATATTCACTCTGAAATTTTTATTTCATTTTTTACAAGGGTATATCTCATCTCCCGCTTATAAATATATCATCAATATCCCTCAAAATATTTCTTCTTATGATAGGTAAAAGATTTTTTTTTCCAAAAGATAATCGCGATAAAAACATAAATAATTAAGAGGTAATTATATTATTCTGTTCAATTTTTTTTATATTTTTTGGTTTATTATAATTTGATTATTCTATTTTCCTTATGCAAAGTATTAGCCTTTTCATTCTGTAATTCACTTCTTTATGGTTAACATCATTTATTCACTTCTTTATGGTTAATATCATTTATTTTTTATTTTTTGAGATTTTTTATTCAATATTATATCTTCCTTTATTATTGTTTTATCTTTTATTATTTACATCTCATTTTTTAAGATTTTCCTTATCAAATATTTTCACTCCGAAATTTTTTTTCTCAAAATATGCTTATATTTTGCTTTGGGTACTTTGCAACATTTTTATATTTATTTATTCATGATTTTTTCCAGCTGAAATTGTTATATATTTTCCAAAATATGGCTTTAAATTATGATATGATACCCTTTTTTCAAAAATGATTTTTAAATTTATTTTTATAAAAGTTATAGATGTAAAAGATCAATAAGCACCTAGGATGGTGAGGTTTCGTTGGGTCATAGTTCATGAGAAGAGTTATAAATCAACAAGTTATGGTTTGTGGTATATAAACTGGAGACAAAAAAAAAAGGACGTGAAAAAAGAATTATATACATTGTTGGAAGAATGCACCAAATGATTGTCTAATAGATATAAGTGAAACAAGTATGATATTTATTTTTTTGTGTAGGGAACTTTTGATTAATGATTTTCGATCCCATTAATATTACTGTGTTTTTTAACATGAATTGTTCTAAATTTTGATATTTCTTCCTATTTATTTTTTTTCCCACAAGAATCAATTAATTTATACCTATTAATATTATAGTTTAGGTGCTTTCATAATATTTTAGGTTCATATTTTAACGAATTTCAAATAATTTTAGTTAATTTATATTAAAAAATGTTAACTTGGCTATTTATATATTTAATAATTATAATATTAACAAAGCCCGCACATTGTGCGGGGTTTGAGTAGTTTATTAAGAAAACACTGTTAATCATTGATATTTATTGCAAAGTGTTAAGTTGGTATTTTTTATTAGTGTAATTGGCATAAATATTATTTATTATTTGATCATTATAAATGAAATAAATGTTGAGCATTTATTTTTTATTATTTAGAAAAATTAGTTGATATTTTTTTATTAATTGTTAAACTAGTGTGATTGATTTAATTATTATTTGGTATTTAATAACTATAATGAAATGGTTTTGTCTGAATAAATGTAGTTAAAATTTTGCTGACAGCCAATGAAGTAAACGGTCCTTATCAGCCCCATGTGTTTTTAACTGCCGAAGCAAATGAAGTTAACATTCTTATCAGCCCAATGACATGTTATTTTCATAAACTTTGAAGCATGTACTATAGAATAGTAAATTTCCATCTCAATCCCTCTACATACTATCTACTTATCAGATTATAAATCAAGTAAAAGGCTAGAATACCTGTGTTGCAAAGCGGCCGGAGTATGAAACAAGTGATATATTTTCTAGCATCTCACTCATCATGAGGCAGAATGGGTCCATTGCAAGATGTTCTGATAGCAACTGATGGGCGAGTACTAAAATATCTAAAAGCTGCTGAAGCTCCTACAACCAGAAATGGAGAGTGGTTAAATAGAAATTCACAACTCATAAAAAGAAAAGAGGACATGCCCACTCACCACAACAGCACAAATATCCTGTGATTCAAATCTATCAAATGGGAAATCAATATTCTCGCGAAAAAGTTTGTTCATCGTCTGAGTTATTAAACTTCTCAAATCAATGCTCCTTCCCAGCAGCTGCACATAACACAATAAGAAGTTAAACTATAGACAAACAAATTATATAAAAAAAACACTTCCGGTCCAATAGTTCTGAGATTTTGCATGCACAAAGAATTTCTATTTAATGAAACATTAACACAATAAGCATCATAAAAAATATACAGAAAAGGGAGTTTCTAGATTATAAAAAAAAAAGAAGATTAGTATCAAGCACTCTTGGTTCGGCATCAGGCGATCCTCTTGGAGACTTATAGGAGAAGAAATTTCACATTGAATAAATATTAACACAATAAACATCAAAATTTTCACCTTAACTCGCTGCATCTTGAATATGCCATCAAATCGAATAGGTTTCACCACATATTTGTCTCCATTGTCCACCACAAATAAAAATGAAGGATCAAGTAGCTCACTGCAGGACATACCAGAAATAATGACATGATAGGAATGCATAAATTATCCATATAGCAAGAAGAAATATACCTTGCTGCTCGACTTTTGAAATATGAAAACACTTTCTCACTAAGCTTGAGAACAAGTTGATCAAAACAAAGATCCACCTGTTCCCAACACACACAAACCCATTATTTCCCAACTAGTCTTCATGAAAAACTTCAATAAGAAAAAATGCAATCTAAAACAATAGGTTTTTGTAGCCTATTTTAGGGGAGAAAACATAACCAAAAAAATAAATAATAACCTTGAATCAATCAGAAGTGAAACAGAGTGCAATACCTCGGCTTCTACTTCATCATATAAAAACCGCTGCTTGAGTACGGATAAGGCATACTGAGCTGCATCATTATAGATGTCAAATGGCATCAGAACACTCTCCAAAAGGCCTCCATCATCCGATTCAATTACGTGATCCACAAGCATCCAAGGAAGAGAACATTCAATTGGAAACTAAACGTGCCAGAGAAGCAGAAACATAGCAGGCACAAAAATTAATGGAATCACAAAGATAACAATAACAGTGCATATAAATGGTACCAAAAGTTCTGAAGAGCACCTGAATAACACGGGACGATTCCAGATAAAATTCTCGAAACCAAAGGAATCCAAGGTCCGTCAATGTTGAAATTGTAGCTGCAATCATCATGACGAGAAGATTAGAACTTTTATAGTTAGATTCTTGTATAATAACGATATGGAAAAGTATTACTGCATATGATGTCATCATGGTTCACACCACAACTAATGTTAAAAATTAAAAACTGAAGAACATATAAACCTGTATAATCCAGAAGATGTAAGAAAAAGCTCAGCTTGTAAAATACAGTTTCCAGCAGCTTAAGATCACCGCCAGCAATATCGCTGCCACTGTTCCCAAATAAACCACCAGGCTTTCTTAAATTACCACCAGAAACTAATTCGTATATCAAAAACTGCAAGCAATGCACCTGACAGATAAAAAATCATAAAACATCAAACCAATCAGATACCCCAATTTCAATTTTCTTGGCTGTACCATGGGGACGCCTATTCTAGCAAATCGAGAGATTAATTTTATGCTTGAAGCAACCGTCACTTGTGCAAACCTGAGCAGTTGTTGGGGCAACTGGCCTTGGATAGAAGGAATTCTGTCTCAAATCATCACTGGTGTGAGATATCGATTGTAATTCAGTTTCAGGCTTACTTGTATTGGCCATCCAATCAGCTGAAAGTGTGCGCATATCAGAGAGAATCCTGAAATTATGTCAATAAATTTATATGACAGCAATGACAAGAAGAAATCAATAACAATCATTCAGGAAAGATTGCAGACCATAATTACAGGTGATTATGACAAACCATGTGATTTAAAGTCATGTGATTTAACATTTACCAGATCTTAGTAAGAGCTATCTCAACAAAGGACATCATACCTGGAGAGATCTTTTTTCTTTCGAAATGTAATTCTCATCATAGTGGCAAGTTTGTTTTGCACAAAGTCTTGAACCTCCGCATGGATCGTTTCCATCAAAGCATCGGCCACCAAGGTATCACACCGCTGCATCATCGACCCAATGCTCTTTATGAAGGCAATAAGCTCAACCAAAGCCTTCCTTTCCTCTAGAGTATAATTCCGGCGAACTACCTAGAAAGACAACATTGTGTACAGTAGTAACGGCTGCAAAACAATTTCAGGAATACTAAATTTTCAATGGTTTGTGTTATATTAAGAAACAAATTGTACTTTAAGTCTTTACTATCTTTTTGTAGAATAGCAGACAATGAAATGTTGATACCAATCAAAGTTGTATTGTTTGTGAGGTAGTTTACGCCTTAGAAATGAAAATGAACAAAATTAAAAAGCTTATCTAATATAGAAAATATTTGGGTTCAGCAGAAAAAACGTTCAACCATCTCCATTTTTTTTCACAAACCATGATTGCAATTGTAAAGATAAGTTCAAGAATTACCACCGCTATAGCCTAATTGATTTACCATAATCTTTAATCCCATAAATGAGAACCAGCACTTCTTCATGAGTATAGGTTCTACCCAACATGCCGACCATAATTATATACATATATATATATATAAAAAGCACCACAAAGTACATTTCGAGTTAAACAAAAGAAAATCAAAAAGCTAAAGAAAAACCTTTTCATAGTCAAAAAATGTCATCTCACTAGACTCTGAAGGAATTGCATCCTTGCATGGGCGTGAAAACTTCCATGCACATTGGTCCCAAACATAACCAG
Source organism: Piper longum (assembly GCA_032619315.1). Lineage (NCBI taxonomy): Eukaryota > Viridiplantae > Streptophyta > Magnoliopsida > Piperales > Piperaceae > Piper > Piper longum. The sequence goes on from JAVDBV010001498.1 coordinate 9,316, forward strand.
TCCATCTACTCAATAGTTGAAATCCTTCAACAACCATATCATACATGTTCCCCTTAGCCTCCTTGCAAAATTCAATATCGGCAGATTCTGATGAGTTCAACAACACAATCTGGCCAAAACTTGTCATAAACACAATCAAAAAACAAAACTTAGTAATAACCTCAACAGATACAGATAATTATAAGCACGTCACCAAGATGTGCATTGAGAAATTTTCTTAGTTGAAAATAAAAAAAAAAACACTAGCACGAGCAACAGTACCTGATTCATTGCTGACGCAAAACGTATGGCAAAATCATCATGCTCAGATCGAATAGTGCTAATGTGATTCACAACCAAATAGTGCCTCTGATAAGTAACTAATTAAGGTTTCCACTCTTTTTTTTAGGAGAAGGTAAAATTTCACTGAAACTTTCCAGAGGGAAACTAAAACAAAGAAAAGAACAATTTCAAGGTAATGGAAGAACAAGAACTCTAAGAGAGTGCTTAAGCAGAATAAATTGAAGAAAAAGTGGTCATACAGAATCAAAACCTTATAAATAGAGAAATCAAGAACCCATGACATCTAAAGAAGTTGCAGGTAGGAAGAAGAATCCTCACAGTTTAGAATATAAATGGAACAACCAAAAAATAGAAACAAGAATTCACAAGAAACTGAAGCAGACTGACATAAATGATTAATATGTTGCAAGAAGCATCAGGAAATGGATAAAAACACCACAAAATGCAATTGATAAAGTTAAATAGTGTTAGAATATAAAGGATATTCATGTGTTTCACGCGGAGCAATTTCATGAGGGGCAGCAAGTGAAAGTAATCGAGATTGGCTTGCAAATTTGGGAAAATATGTTGACAGCTCCTTCAAAATAGCAGCTGGAGATAGATGAATGTCTGGAAAAGCAGGAATGACCGGATCATTCTACAAGAAAGCACAAGAGTCAAATGTTGTTCACATACAAATGGAGGAGTCGTTACTTGCACTAATTGTAATGCTCTGTACATCCACATCGTTCATGCCACTTTTGCTGCCAATTCTCAAGATCATGGTGGACAACTACAACTACAAGCTCATACACTTTTACTGAATCTTATGATCTTCCTCCTCTACATATTATTGCAAGAGGCATTTAAAACAGTAGCCTCAGCACTAGGGAATTTGACACGAACCAATTTTCTTTTCCTCTATTTTATCAAAGTGTGAGACTTCATATCTATGTTCAAGTTCATACGCATGACACTTCTTTGTTTCAAAGTACACCAACACCTCTTATCAGGATCACATGTACTTGTGATTCACTAGATCCAGTGATCATCTCTAAGTCTCTACACATTCTAGCCACTACACATTCTGACCACTACTTTGAGGCTGGTTGGGCTGAGTATTCTTGGAAATGCTCAGTAAGAACAGAGTATCCTAACTACAAGTAGATAACCAAATGAACTTGAATCATAAAAACATGATCTTTCGAATTGAAGGTTACTTAAAAAATAATTTGTAAAAAGATCAATCAATACATGAGATTCAATATGATTTCTTTGAAATTTATGGGACCCGATCCTTGTCAAATATCTTTGATTGAAAATTTCCCACATATACTTCAAATAATAGTTCCTAAAATCATGTAAATCTCTCAATCATTAAAATCATCCTTTGAGATTGATCTTTTTCTTTTCAATTCGAATTATGGAGGTTGTCCACCGAATACTAAGGCAATGTGCCTGTTGAGTGGAGAGTAAATCAAATTACTCATCGTGAATCATAATCGTACCTCATAAATCATAAATAACAGAGAGGACAGTGAAATGCAGAGGTTCATGTGTCGTTCCCTTTCCAAAAGCCCACAGTCCAACACATTGGAAAATGGGGATTGTAGTTTGCAGTTCATAGTCAGTCGTGATTTTGTGATTTTAGAGTATAAATAATTGGTCTCTCATGCACTTAAGAGTAAGGTGATTGTATGGTATTCAATCTTTATGGCAAGGTTCACAGGACACTAATCGTATCTTTTCTTCTTCTCCTAATTATTGTCTTTTGATCTAGCGTATCAAAACTTTCTGTCCAGTGAGCATCTTGCCATAATCAATCAATAGGGGTTTTTTTAAATAATCGTAAATCATCAATAAAACATCTTGAAATCCATCAATATCAACTTGTTTTTCATCCAATCATTTCAAATCCCATTAAATCATCCCATCAAATCCAATCATATGAGCTGTAATTGATGCTATGAATAATAAAACATGCCTTCTTACAATGATTCCTTATAGATTGGATGATGTTTGATGATTTAGAGCGAATGTTCTTATAAAGTTCATAGGTCTGGTAAACATAAATCAATGCTAACAATTTACCTATGATTATTATCATTAATGAGAATGACTCTACACCAACAACTGTAATTGTTCATAAATAAGAAAAACACAATAAAAGCTTCAACTTTACTTGAGAAAAAACCTATACAGAAATTCTTGAAGTAGATTATTTCAGTATGTTTTAAGTGGTTTTAACTAGTTGATAAACCTACAGGATTGCTTAAGACATGTATTAAACAACACTTTAAGTAATATTTACAAACAAGTCTAAGACTTAAGAAAACTATAACAACAATCTATATGACGATTTGAGCCGATTATTAACTAAATTAAACTCAATTATAAGATGCTTAAAAGATGAAATGATTCATTGAATACTAAGAATAGTTATGACCTAATCATGATAACTAAACCTAGTATAACTTTTGCAGTTAACTTATTATAACTTTACTATTTACATTAGATTATTTGAATTCTTAAAAAATATCAATGTATTCTATGAACTGTTTCATCGATAGATTTCCGAGAAAGGTTTGTTATGATTCAATTATAACTTTTGGCCTATGATTTGAAAGGATGTCTTAATGAGTCTCTTGCCATTAATGTCACACCTTATGATACAAAAGAAATAATTGACCTCTTATGATTTCTTAGTCAATACAGTGAATAGCATACAATCCACCTTACTCTTAGTGGGGTTGTCTTCCGGAGTATGAGAGAATGATTATTTGTCTTATAGAGCCATATAATTATGATTACAGCTACAAATCACAACACTCGATTCCCAATATGTTGGACCATGGGTCTGAGTAGCCATATGGCTGCAATAACAAGTTGTAAGTTCTTTCTACGCAAGGAATGACCTAGGTAGGGTAGAAACTAACAATTAAACAAGAGTTTAGCCCTGGCAACAAGGCCTGGTTCTTAGGATAAGCTTACAGCAGGAAGCAAATTAAGGAGGAAGATCAAAAAGAAAGGAAAAGCAAGGAAAAACCATGGAAGAAGAGAAGATAGAATAGCAGACTTCAAATTTTATTTCTTTCAACAAAGTAAACCATGAAAGATAAACGAAATATAACCGAGACTAATCAAACTATGAAACTAGAAAATAAACTCTATTTCTTCTCAATTGATCAATGATGGCAAAAGCCAACAGTTCTTCACATATTTATAGAAGAGAGAAGACCTTTTTCCAATTCTAGGACAAACTAAAATAAGCCTTAGACTTAAACTAAGAAAACAAGACCTAATCATCGAATAGGAAAGAAATGAATAAGACTCCAACTAAAATAAAAAATTTCACAATGAGAAATCAACTTAAAATAGGAAACAAATTCTCACGTAATTAGAAATTCTTAAACTTGACACTTATAATATAATTAGGAAACTACTAAAAATAAAATATTGTCGGTCATCATATACTCTCCTAACTCAACTAGAATATACCAAACATAAGACTCCAATATTGTAAAACTCCTTGACTAAGTCAATATTAAAAACAAACAACCATTAAGAAAGCTTCTATTCAAAACTAAGCCTCCTACTCATGATAGAACTTAAACAAGACTAAATAGCCAACTGCTAATCAACAAGTTCATCATCCTCTTTAGTCTCGATGCCAATACCTTGATCCTCTTCCTCAATAGATTTGTTATCATCAGCCACTTCTTTAGGCATATCCTTCTTACCTTTCAACTTCTGCCTTTCAAACATTACTCCATACCTTGAATTTTAAGTCTTACATAAATAATCTTCCTCTACTTACTCCACATCAATTGAACTAGAAGATAAGTTATTAAGGCTATGTAGATGCCTGGCATAACATACTTGGAACTAGAATGATCAATAAACCTCCACCTTGCACTGGCCTTTTAATAGATTTATTGTGTGACTTTACCACTAATTGATTGATATTTAATCTCATATAAATTGTTAAAGTTTCCTCATGTTTACTACATTTCTTAAGCAAGCCCTTAGGCTAATTTTATATTTTTTATTAGGTTTATTAATTAGCAAAAATCATTTGTGATATATTAAAACAATCCATTACAAGAATTTCTACATAGTACTTTTTCAAGTAAAGTTGCAACCTTTATTGTGTATTTCATAGTTATTCTCATAAACAATTAAGGTTATTTGTTAGGGTAATACTAGCACATTAAAGATAACAATCATAAGAAAATTTGTTGTTATAGATCCTTACAACAAAATCATGCATAAAATATTTATTTATGGGAATAGGACCTATGAACATTATAGAAATATAGTTCTAAATCATGATCCATCATCTTATCTATTATAAGAAAACACTACAAAAAGATGTGTCATCATTTAAAACATCAGCTACAACGCATACTTTTTAATTATGAGGAGAAGTCATCTTATCACAAAGAAATCAAAATGTAGCTTTGAAAGTCAGGTTCTTATCTCTTTTTCTAGGCCAACTAGAGCTCCAGCTGATCCTAATCCTCTCCCTTGATTCTATTTCTAGATTTTTCTCTCCCTTCACCCAATCTCATTCCTATTTACAGCCACTCACTTGTTTCACCCTTAACATATCTCGGGAGGCTAATTTGGCCTCTTGCACCCCCACCTCCATTCTTATCCAATCCTTCCATTTATCCATATGATTTCACCTCCTTACCAACCAATAGATTTTATCCAATTCTTACATTTGTACCTCAAGCTGAAGCCTTTGGAGCCCAAGCTTTGAGAGTTGCCCGCAGACTTCAACCCTCACAGCCACCTAACCAATCAACCCCTACTCTTGTTGGCCGCCCCAACCCTCCTTCCACTACCCCTCTCTCACGCCCTTGTCTTTCCTCCACCTCCTCATCTGCTGGTCCCCCCCTCCCACCAATTTTCAGCAACCTTCCCAAACTCCAAGGGCTAGAGTTACTTACTTTAAGTATAACAAACTGGGCCATATTGCACTCAGTTGCCCTACTAGTCGGCCGGCTTTATTGAGTGCTGGAGGTTTTGAGGAACCGTTTGTTTATTATGATGATGATTACCCTTTTGCTGACTATGCAAAAGAAGAGAATCTTTCTAAAGTTGAGGGACATAGTCTTATCACTAAACCTTTGCTCCTCACGCCCTAGACCTCAGAGAAAACATGGAGGCACCACAACATTTTTCTGACCACTTGTCACATTGGTTTAAGGCAAAAATGATTATCGATCTATCCGCTAGCAAGAACGTTATTGCTAACTAAGGCGGTCCAGAAGCTGAAAATGCCCACATAGTGTCACTCACAACCATATAAGCTCGCCTGGTTTTCTAATTCCCATACATTCTTTCTCTATTGGAGATCTAAAGGATGAGGTCTGCTGTGACGTTGCACCCTTGGAGGCAGGCCACCTTTGCCTCAGGCGTCCATGGCAGTTCAATCACGATCCATCTTAGAGAGGATATTCTAACATTCATTTTGTTGTTCTTAATAACAGGAAATTTAATCTTTTGCCCCAGCCATGGATACGGATACCTCTCCATCCGATTGTCTCACAATAGCGGAGAAGAAGCATGAGCCTATCACACAAGGCCTTCTTATGACTTTTCTTGAGGATTCTCTAATCACCCCTAATAGTCATACCCTTCTTGAGGAGTTTACAAATGTCATCCCAGAGGAGCTTCCACCCAGTCACCCACCAGCCAGGTCGGTCCAACACCAAATTGACCTAGGCGCTTTTATTCCCAACCGTTCACAATATTGGCTGCCACCTGACCAATATGAGGAGCTCCGACAACAGGGGGAAGGACTCCTTGAGCAAAGTTACGTCCGCAAGAGAACTAGTCCATGCGCGGGTCTGGCCCTACTTGATCCTAAAAAGGACAGAAGTTGGCACATGGAAATAAGATTACTGTTTGCTACACTTTTTTTATTCCTTCATCCCTCTATTAGTATGTGTGTTGTTGTTTACTTTGACAATATCTTGGTATATAGCAAAGATGCCACTAGTCATGTAGAACATCTCCGAGGTGTTCTAACCAAATTGCAGGAGGAGAAACTGTTTGCTAATACTTCCAAGTGCTCCTTCTTCATACCCAAAGCCATCTTTTTTGGGTTACGAAATTTTTGACGATGGACTTACTCTTGACATGTCCAAAGTTGAGGCTATAAGGAGCTGACCACCCCCTACTACTCTCTTTCAAATGCAATCTTTTCATGGTCATGCATCAAAGATTTATTTGTAGTTTCAGCTATATTATGTCCCCTATTACCAATCTTATGAAAAAATGTGATTTTCTATGGACATCTGAGGTGGATGAGGCTTTTGCTAAGATTAAAATTCCTCTTATTGAGGCCCCTTGCTTAGCCCAACCAGATTTTAGCAAGTTCTTTGAGGACAAGTGCGATTCCTCCAAGTCTGGAATTGGTATTGATCTTAGTCAAAATAAAAAACCATCTTACTTCAGTGAGAAGTCAGGTGCACCTTCATGCTATAGCACTTATGATGTGGAACTTTTTGCCGTCACGTGTGCGCTACAATTCTGGCGCCATTATCTTCTTTGGAACAAGTTCATTCTCTTTTTGGATCATGAGGCTCTTGAATATTTACATGGACATGCAATTGTTTACCCCCAACCCCTACTTCGGCCCCCAGCCCCCCCGCTCCGCCCTCCCACCACCC
>JAVDBV010001499.1:0-16180 GCA_032619315.1 Piper longum
ATGGTAGATGGTGGATGGTAGATAGTAGGATACGCCAGGTTGACAGAGAATCCGTTTCACATATGGCCGGATCCTACCGTCCGTTTTGTCACATTTTCGCGGCCAAATGGAGATCCCCGCCAGAGATGACCGCAACCCGCCTACATACCTTTTTACATAATAAATCCCAGTTTTGCAAATGATATCCAGTTCTTCCAGTGCTGCTGGGCCGCCGAGCTCCCCGTCATCCGATGGATCAAGACCAGGAATGGCTGCTCCGCTGCCTGGTCGCAACTCTTGACAACAACCAGGACGTCCGTTCCCTCGCCGAAGCTTCACTCCAGGAAGCCACCCTTCGACCAGGTCTTCATTTTCTTTCCTCTTATATTTCTTCTATTTCATCTCCCACCCGAGTTCGATTTTTGCTTGTACTCTGTTTTTTTGGTGGGCAAAAGAGTTTTTATAATTCGATCTATTATTACTTTTTTTTTCATATTTATGATAAGGCCATCAACATTATTTGTGTTCTTTTTTAAAATAACATTATTTATGTTGTCTGTTGTCTCTATGTCCTTGAAACACCGTTTTGAAGCTTCAACATTATTTTTATTGATTTCCTATAAATAACCGCCAAAATAATTAAGGCAAATGCCCATTAAGGTTCTGTATATGAATACTTTTCTTTGATTCCCTTATTTCTTTTTGCAAAATTTGTGCAATGAGCTTTGATGAGGTTGTTTTGATTTCTTTGTGAAGGTTTTGGCGTGGTATTATGCAAAATTGCTGTCAACAAAGATCTGCAAGTGGGACTGCGTCAGATATCCTTTGTTGTCCATTAATGACTTTTCTTTCTATAAATTTTTTTGTATAATCTCTAAAAATTTTTTGGATAGTGAAGAATGATTACTTTGGCTTTTCCTCGACTCTGCATTATTACTTGGCAGCTGTGCTACTGAAGCAGCTCGTGAAACAGCATTGGCACGAAGATGATGATAATTTTGTGTATCCTGTGCTTCCGCTATTAGAAAAGGTCTTCAAATATCTATATTTGTTGATGTATTCAAGTATGCCGTGTTGGTTGTTACTCGGAAGGGATGAACCTATTCTTTTGCTGATCCCTTTATGTTGTTAAAAATGATGTTGTGCCATGCAGAATATCATTCGCGAGAACCTTCTCTCAGCTTTGAATGACCCTCAAGGAAAAATCTGCACAGCTGTGAGCATGGCTGTGGCTTCAATAGCACTTTTTGATTGGCCAACAGAATGGCCTGATCTTCTTCCTTTTCTCTTGAATTTGATCAGTGATCACTCTAATATGAGTGGAGGTGAAGTGAGATGTCATAATTTGATATATTTTTTAAAAACCCTTAGAAAACATCTAGTATTTTTGGTTTTATAAGATTTCTATATGTGCACGAGGCTTATGTTGGGGATGCTAAATTGCTTTTGTAGTACATGGTGCTTTAAGATGTCTGAGTCTTATATCATCTGATGTGGATGACAAGTTGGCTCCCACATTAGTAGCCACTTCCTTTCCGAGTTTGTATAACGTGATATCATCACCACATGTTAGTTGCTGTAGCCTATTGGTTTTTGTTTTCTGTATTCTTTACTGCATTAGAAGTTAAATACTTTACGAAATAGGTAAATTTTTTAGCTTGTTGCACTCAGTCCATTGTTATCCTGTTCAGGTCTATTTCACACCGCTTAGGTCAAAAGCTCTGTCTGTAGTTCATTCATGCATATCCATTATAGGGGCCATGAGTGGTGTTTATCAGGTTTGAACATCAAACCCACCATTTCATAAGGCATTTCCATTACTTTTATTACTTTGAGTATTTGTGATCGTGTGGATATTCTTAGAAAGAAATTAGAGGGTTGATCATGCCAATGATTAAACCATGGATGGAACAATTTGCTCTAATCTTAAGGCCTCCTGTTTCATCGTATGATCCTGATGACTGGACCATGAGGATTGAGGTCTGTATTCTGTCCATCACATGGTTTTTTAATAAAATTTTCAAATATTTGAAGATTCTTATTTAGAGCTGCATTTCTTGTTGCCAGGTCTTGAAGTGCTTAATTCAGTTTGTCGAGTACTTTTCAAATTATATACGCGAAGAATTTACTGGTTAGTGTTCTTATGGAGATATTCTAATATTTGCAATCTGTGTACAATTAACTCAGTTATTTATGGGTTGTAAAGTTGTTTAACTTGTTGGAACAGTTATCCTGGAACCTCTTTGGCAGACATTTCTTACGTGTTTAAATTCATATCAATCATCAGCCATTCAAGGCGCTGATAATTCATACAGTGAAAGAGTTGATTCAGATGGTACAAAGCAGAGCCTTGAGGCCTTTGCCATACAGGTGGGAAACTCTGCATTGATTTTCTTTAGAAAAAAATTTCAAATTAATGTAAATGTATAATTTGTTCTTCCGATAAACATTTGCAGTTATTTGAATTTCTCCTAACTTTGGTGGGAAATTCTAGACTTTCAACTGTACGCCAACTCTATCCCTCTTTTCTCCTTTACATGTAATTTTGTTTGCTACATTAGTTTGTTTATATTTGTCTGTGTATTTCAAACCTTTCCAGGTTTTTGACAATCATGTCAAAGAATTAGTATATTATACACTGGGTTACCTACAAATGACAGAGGAACAGGTACATCATAATTTTATTCTTCTCTCGAACCTTGAATTTCATTGGTGTTTTACTATAATTCTCCAAGTCTTTGAATTTCCTAAATATCAATGATCACCATGGGAACTAGTTCACTTTGGTTGTGGTAAGACTAATCGCACTAAAATCTCGTCGGCATTGTACATTGTTGTTTGAACCTCCTTCAAGCTATCATCACAAGGGAGGCAAGTACAAGAAAATTGTAGAATATGTAAGACTCCAACTTCTAATTTGTGGCACTATGAGTGATTTGATGGGTTTGTGGCATTCATTGATGAGGAAGTGTTTGTTTATGAGTGAGGTGAGGAATCGTTTTAGGCAACAAAGAAGAGCAAAGACAGAAAGAGATAGTGCTGATGAATAAGCGATTAGGACACAAAGATGAGGGGTTAAGAATGAAAGGGAATGGGAAATATATGCCCTTTCTTTTTTTTTTCTTTATCTTTTTTCTTTTTGATGAAGTTAAATTTCATTGAGAAAACCTTCAAAGGGAATAGATAAACAAAGTAAGCCTTAGGAGGCCAAAATGAAAACTACAAATATCTAAAATTTTCAACTTGTATTTGAGGACTTTAGAGGCTAACTGAACTTCAAATATTATATAAGAAGCAAGAGCCTGTTGTCTGGGTTTCTCCGTGTTGTCTGGGTTTCGCCGCTGAATTGTTCTTCTAGATTGCCAAAATGTAATTTATTGTCAAACCTCTAATATTACTATTTGTAGGGCATGTTGCTGTGAATTTTAAAATTGTATGAACGGCTACACCATTTAAACTAATTTTTTTTTAACTTTAAGTAACTATGTAATTAATTAAATAAATTTGATCGTACAGGTAAATGCCTGGTTGTTGGATGCAAATCAGTATGTTTCTGATGAGGATAATGCTACATTTAGTTGTCGAGTTTCTGGTAAGTGGATGTCACAAATATTATATATAAATACTTTTAAATAAAATTGTCTTAATTTATTTGTTTCTTGAATATGCTTGATAGAATTTCTTGATTAGATTTTTATGTTCAACTTCAAGATGCAGTTTAAAGCAAGGTTTGCAGTCTTGCGATATGTTGGCTAATTATTGGCTGGCATGTCAGTTTTATTTCAGACCCTTTGAATTTTATATTATCATAAGTAAGAAATATGTGCTTATTAAGTTGTAATTATTAACTTGTTAATTGTTGAGCAGTTATGTTACAATTTTTCCTCCAAATATTTTATCTTAATTCTAGATTTATGAGAAATATTGTTTCTTAATATTATTATTTTAGTCGTTTTTTTTTAATATTTATTGTTTAGAGGTGTAGTTTAAGTGTAATATTTATGAAATTGATTTTTTTGTGTATATATGGCTATTATGAAATATTTTTAATCTTATTTTTATCTATATCAAAAATTTTTGAAATATCTTAGATATGTTTATGACATATCTTTGACATCTATCCAAGAGGATTGATCGATACGATATCCATATCCAATATGACAAACCTACAGTAAAGTACTTCATAAGTTCAAATTTAGATGGGCTACCAATCTAAAAGCTCAAGTTTATGAGGAAGATTGAAATGCACTTCAACTCTCACTACACATATAAGAAAGTTTTGCTGCTTATCATGTAAACAATGAAAAACATCCATTGCCTCAATTAATCTTCATCTGGGCATATACATCTATAAGATTTGAAGTCACTCTCTTTGCCTTTGATATCAATTTTAATAGTTCAACCACTTGTCCTAAAAGTTATAGCTATGAGGAAAAGAAACCATATACTATTTACTTTAGCAATAAGATTCAATAAATATTCTCTTTTTCAGAATTGTTTGACTATAGTTTCTTCTACGTGCATTTGTTTCTCATGTTTGTCTATATGCTGTATTGTATATGAAAATTATTAAATGTCCTAATGAAGTTTATTTTCAGGCATTTTATTGTTGGAAGAGATAATAACCTTACATGGGGACAATGCCATTGATGCCTTGATTGAAGGCTTTGAAAAGCGTTTTGTTGAATCTTCACTCTTAAAAGAATCTGGCTCTACGAACTGGTGGAAAGTGGGTTTACATTTGTCTTTCTATTTATTGCTTGATTTTGATAAGTTCTTGTTTTCTTTTTCTTTGGTTTGTGAACTGAAATTCATGAAGTAGACTGTATGATCTTTGATATCTGGGAAAGCATGTTTTTGTTTGAGATAGCATATAGCAACTCATGCCGGATATATGGCAGCCCAAGATGAACTAAATTGTTCCACATCCAATGCTAACCAGTGTCATCTTGAGCTTACAAGTTGGTAGTTTTGTGGATCTCGAAGTTTAGCCATCCCTTTGTAAAGATGATTAAATCTCACCAATTTCTGCTTGATCCGCATTTTTTACAGGGAGTTCTTTTTGATACATGTTAAGAGAAAAATGTATGGTGAGCATTATTTATCATTATCAGCATTGAGCTTCTGCCAAGCTTGGTGAGGTGATAAAAGTGAAATCTTAAACTGCATTAGTTTTATCCATGGGGTAGCTCCTTAGCTATGCGAATCCCTCATCAATGGGAAAGAGCTGATTAGCTAGAATAGGGAAACGCAAAGTAAATGTAGCTAAATTAGATTAATTCAGCTGGAATTTTAAGGTTTCTTCTAATTCTTTGTTGTAAATTGCCTATTAATTCCCATAAAGTTTCATTCTTAATTGTTGTCTTTGTTTGCAGTTTATAATCTATTATTATATGAGGCAGTTCATAATCTGTTAATATTAGTGCTTAATTTTCTTACTCGTCTTCCACCTGATAAGCAAAGGGTGTTGGGGACATACATCGTAAACTCAGATCCATATAATTACAAACGACAAAATTTTGGATAGCCTGATGCCCTTTCTAACATCAAATTTGTTAGGCTTGGGATCAACAATACTGAAGCTTGGCAGAGTTAGAAAAAAGTTCATAATTATCTAATTCTTTGTTGTAAATTACCATGGGGGCAGTTCCTAAAATAACATGTCTTTTTATTTTTTTGGCAGATGCAAGAGGCAGCTTTGTTTGCATTATGCTCTCTTTCTGAACCATTGTCTGAAGAGCAGGTTTGTTTACTCTTAAGAGACCTTAATGTTGGACACACTGGTTAGCATGTCAAATAATAGGAAGACATGCTAATTTTATAAATCATATTGGGCTTGTCTCTTATTGTTGAAGAATTTCAACAGTTAGGATAATAAATAATCGACAACCAGTCAGGAAGACAAGGAAGAGGAGAATAGGAGTAGGTGTTAAGGTTATGGATCTCTTTTTCATTAATTTATAGATATTTACAGCCATACAAAGAGATACAAAATTGCCACTATAAATCCTTGATTTTGAGGACAAGATGAACGACTATTAACTTATACTCTTTAACAATCAGATCTAGTTCAATTACATTAAGAAGTCAAAGTTCTAATTATTGCTTATGGAAAAACACAATGCCCTCCAAGACTCCCCCTCAAGCTATGTCTCGTAATCAATACGACATAGCTTGGAGTGTGCACATCAAGCTTCAAATACATTATATTTGAGAAGAAAAAAAGGAAATCAGGAGATAGCTCCTAATGAACAATGTTCATAGTAGCAAGATCACATAAGAAGCAGTTGTGATAGTCCACAGTCAGAACCAATTCTTAGCAAGAGCAGCATTGTCACTAGTGACCAGTGTTGGAAGAATTCCAGAAGTGTTTGGATTAGAGGATGCCGCCCTGGTTAACACAACTGATCAACTTCTTCTCCGCCAGATTGCTGAATAACTACCGATCAATCTGCAAGAGAACGATGACGAACGTAGAGAGGGAAATAGTAGGTGGGATAGAAGAGAATACAGGAAGGTGTAGATGGGAGGAGAAATTTCATTGAATATCAGAAAACTGATTACAATTCCATTGCCTTCCCGTCATATTTTCTCTTTTTTTTTTTTTTTACCTGTTTTTTCTAAATCAAATTCAGTTAAAAAATCAAACACTCATAAATTGGTCCCACCAATTACAAAAACTCACCCAACTACTAATTACTGTCCAAAATTCTCTCTAATTATGACTTTTTAATTTCTCCATGTAACAATTCCCCCTCCCTAAAGCATTTCCTTGTCCTCAAAGAAATAGTCTGGAAACTTTGCTTGCAAATCTCGTTCTCCTAGGTTGCTAAATGCTTTGAGCTCCTCAACCGTTGAACCAAGTATTGCTTCTTTTCTTTCCAAATTCTTTGTTTCAAAACATCGGTTGGTTGTAAGTTGAATGCACCATTTTCTCCTATGCACGATAAAATTGTTGGGTCTGTAGTTTCAGTTCTTCCCAATTCTGGTTCCAAGAGTGAACATGAACCACATTATGAATTTTAGCACCCGCTAGCAGATTCAAGTCATGTGCCACTTTGCCAATTCGGTCAATTACACTGAATGGCCCCACATAGCAAGGAGACAGTTTATGCGAGTATCTTGACAAAACCGAATGCTGTCTGTATGGCCTCAGTTTCAAGAAGACCAAATCATCTTCAGAAAATGTTAACTCTCGACGTTTTCGAACATAATTCAACATCATACACTCCTATGCTTGTTTCAAATGAAAACGAATCTCAACTAGCAATTTTTCTCAGTCTTATATTGCTTGATCTCGGCTAATTGAGCTGTCTTTGCATATAAGAGAGAAGTGTTGGGGGTTGGTGGTGGCCCATAAAGAACTTGATAAGGAGAAGCTCTTGTTGATGAATGCACTGATGTATTGTAGCCGTATGATATCCATGGTAACCAACGACACCAGATTCTTGGAGAATCCCTGCTAAACATCTCAAGTACATCTCAAGATTTTTATTTATGGCCCATCCGTTTGTGTATGATATGAGGAACTCATTAAAAGAGGTGCCGTGAAGTCTAAACAGCTCCTGCCAAAACGTGTCACACACAATCGATCCTTGTCACACACAATCGATCTAGGAAGTCCATACAGTTTATAGATGATCTCAAAGAATTGTTTAGCTACTTGCACTGCAGTGAATGGATGGACCATTGGTATAAAATAGGAGAATTTGCTCAGTCTGTCAACTACAACAAATACCATCATTTGACTACCTTCTGACTTTGGTAATCAAGCTATGAAGTCCATTGCAATATTCTGCCATACTTGATGAGGAATTGATGATGGAGATAATGAACCAGCAGGTGCCATTGCTTCTGATTTGTATTTTTGATAAGTCTTGCATTTCTTAATAAAGTCCTTTATTACGTGTGGCTCTTTTGGCTCCAATGAAACACCTGTTTGATTTGCTGCAGTGTTATATCAAATCCTTCATGTGCCTGTGAGTGCATTTCTCCCACAATAACTAGTACTAAGGAAGATTGATGATCCAAATAACTTTACCTCTTAAAATACAGCACTTCATCTCTATAGTTCCAATCTTCAAAAAGCTTACCTTGTTTAAATGATTGAACCACACTTTGAAGCTGGTTATTTACTTGCGTCTCTTCCTTAACAGTTGATATCCAATTAGGTACAATCAATGATAAAGTATGCAAAGAAGACATTGGAACACTCGATTCTGCATTTTCCTCCTGCCTACGAGATAAGGCATCAACAACTCTATGGTCTTCTCCTTGTTTGTATATGATCAGAAAATCAAAAGCCATGAGTTTAATTAGCCATTTCTACTGCTGGGAAGTCCCATAAGTGTTTCAAACTCTCATGATCCGTATAAACTTCAAATCTTGAGCCCCATAAGTATTGTTTCCACTTTTCAAGTGCCATTACTAATGCTAGTAACACTCGAGCACAGGTTGAGAAAAATAGAGATTTGCCAGTTAAATACTTACTGAAGTATGCAACAGGATGACCTTTCAGTAGCAACACAATGCCAACCCCTTCTCTTGATGCATCACACTCAATTGCAAATGCAACAGTGAAATCAGGTAACTGCAACACTGGCGCCGTGATAAGAGCAGATTTCAAAGATATGAAAGTTGCAACAGCTTGAGGAGACCAATGGAAAGAGTTCTTTAACATTTTTGCTAGGGTTCCCAAAACCTTGCACACAATGATGGTAGTACCCAGCTAGGCCTAATTAAGCCCTCATTGATTTCAGCGTTTGCAGTGGGGCTAGTTCTTAACTGCATTCACTTTCTCCGTATGCATGCTCACTCCTTGTTGATAAATAACATGTCCCAGATCCGAATTGGCATTTTGATCTCTTCAAGAATAACCGCTGCTTTCATAGTATGTAAAAGACTGTGCTTCAATGATCCAAATGTTCTTTCCAAGATGCACTAAATATTAAAATATCATAAAAAACACTAGGATAAAATGGTCTCAAATAAGGTCTAAAAATCTCATTCATTTAGGATTAGAAAGTGGCTGGATTCGTGAGTCCAAAAGGCATCACCTTAAACTTGTATTGTCCCGAATGATTTTAAAAAGTAGTCTTGTAAATATCCTCATTTGGTGATAACAAAACCTCAAATCCAATTTAGAAAAGATCTTAGCGTCATGTAATTTGTCCAACAATTCTTCTATCAATGGTATTAGGAACTTGTTTTTCACAGTGGATTGATTCAGCTGTCTATAGTTGATGCAAAACTCCACGTACCATCTTGTTTATGAACTAATAGCACAGCTGCTGAGAAAAAATTGGATCTAGGTTGTATGATTCCTCGATCCAACATTTTTGCCACCTATTTCTCAATTTCAGCCTTTTGGATATGAGGATTCTTGTATGGCCTTTACTTTAAAAATATTTTCTCGTCCAATAGTTGAATGTGATGACCACAACTTCTCTTTGGTGGTAGACTTCTCGGTATTGTAAACAAATCAGCGAATGTAATCAAAATCTCATTGAATTCTCCTTGTTCCTTTTTGTGAGTTGAGAATCCATCAAAGTTGGTCCCCCTTCTTAAATCTTCTACAGGGTGATAGAGCTCCTAACTTAGCTAGCACTCTTCCAATTTTTTGCCAAGATATCAATGCTGTTTATTTGAATCCAATCCTTGAAAAATCACTTTATTTTGTTGCCATATAAAGGACATCCTCAAATTATTCAAATCGCACTAGATTCACCCCAACAAGTTCAGCCATTGAATACAAAACAGTGCGTCATAGTCATTAATCTCAAGAATGTGAAAATTGATGAGAAACTCCATCCCTTGTAATCAGTACAGGCAATTGTTTGCAAACACTTGAGGACATAGAGGCCTTTGTTTGGTGTCCCTTCCGGTCAAGAATTGGGGTCTCGTTGGTTGTTAATTTGCTACTTCTACTCTCACAGCCCTTGATTTGCATAAGATATTCTCAAAGTTTTTGCTACCTCTTTACTCAGAAAATTATGAGTACTGCCGGTGTCTAATGCAATAAGGTTTCTATGTATTAGCATTCACATGGTATCTAGTGATCAACTCTCATTAACAGCTCTCAATGATATCTCTGGTTCTGCCTCCTGTAACAGCACAATAGGATCATATTCACACTTCATTTCTTCCATTTCTTCGGCTGAGTATGTGTCTGACAAAAACACTTGTGTCACATGAAAAACATAACCCTTTCATCCTCTTTTCTTGGATCTCACTTGGAAGTAAATTTTTAACAATAAGCACTTTAGAGGAGCCGATTGTATTGACCTTGGTTATGTTGTCCTCATTTCCAGTCATTTCATCACTAGTTGTTCACTTGCTTTACTGCCATTGTCGGAAGGTATGGCTCTTCTTTGATCCAATGAAGAGTACCTAGATCTTCGTTGAGCTTCTTCGTTTTAGCTTACACTATTTCTGCATGTAAGGTTTGAGACCGACAAATTTGCACATTATTTCTAATGCACACTTTTAAGCCATTGACAAAGAAAACAGCTCTGCTCCCTCGATATCCCTCTTAATTTACTCAATAGGACTTCAAACTGTTTTTGATAGTCCACCACCGCTCCTGTTTGTTTAAGATGTACTAATTCTCTCGTGAAATTGGCCAATTCGGATGAGCCAAACCTCTCATAAACTCTGTCACAAAGTCCCTCCCAACACAACTCACCCCCATCACATAACAGGTTGTACCACAACTGTGCATGCCCCTCCAAATAAAATGTGGCCATCACAACCTGATCCTCATATGCTATATCGTGACAAAAAAAATTACTCGGCCTGTCTAATCCAGTAAATTGGATGTCCTTCTCCATTGAATTTAGGAAATTCTAATCTAATCATCTTCATAAACTTTGTATGAGTAGATTCAGACAATGTTTGCATCCCTTTTATAAAATTATGCCATGGTGAAATAACAGGATGAATTTGGGAATTATATGGGGGTTCATAGTGTGAACAGTAAAATCACTTTTCGATTCATCTGGGAAATGCGATCATTTTTTATGTGAGATCTGTCACGAGTATTACCTAAATCAGCCAATTGTTGAGTGATGGCCTCAAACATGGTCTCCAACTTGCAAATCGTTCCTCAGCTTGCTTCTTTGAGGCTAGATCTAATTGGAGTTGTCCTCGGCTCGATTCCATCTTCACAGGCTTGATACCAACTTGTCACTAGTCACTGACGTTGGAAGAATTCCATAAGTGTTTGGATTAGAGGGTGCCGCCGTGGTTAACATGGGATTCATTAACTTCTTCATCAGATTGCTGATGAACTACTGATCAATTTGCAAGAGAACGATGACGAATGTAGGGAAGAAAATAGTAGGTGGGAAGGGAATACAAGATGAAGGTGTAGATGGGAAGTGAAATTTCATTGAATATTAGAAAAAACTGATTACTGACTCCTCTTCCTCCCCTTTTTATATATTTTCTCTTTTTTTATTGTTTTTCCTTTTTTTAAAATCAAATTCAGTTAAAAATTCAAAGACTTTTTAACTTTTCCGCCAATTACAAAAACTCATTCAAATACTAATTACTATCCAAAATTCTCACTAATCATGATTTTATAATTTCTCCTCCTAACAAGCATTCACGACCATATCAGAGTAACTAATGAAAAAACATCAGCAACAATTAATGACTCCCACTGGCAATAAAATGGCAGTAGCCTTGAAGGTAGACATTCATAATTGCCCTCAAGCTAATATCAGCTTGGTTAGGATCACACGACATTCAGTAGCAGCGACAGTGACTTGGCAATAGCAGCATTTTTGAACTGGATGTCCATATTCTCCTCAAGTTGTGGTTGTACAGTACAACTTGAACAATGGTCTTTCGAGAAGAGGGTTAATCTTAAGCATAAATTAAGCTTGCCGAAGCAGCAATATGAAAAAAAATCCTCCGAAAAGGCCATTGACATATGTAGATAAATTCAAAGAGGGTATTGAGTCCGACTCCTTATATTAGAGCAGATTGTTAAGAAAATTCTCAAAATCCACAAAATGGAATTGAAAATCCTAGAACATAATGAAATCCTTTCATATCTCAACACAATTAAAAACCTTTTTAAGGCAATAAAACTACATGATACAAATAACCATTTTGGAACAGAAAAAAAAACTTTAACGAGAAAGCATCAAAACCCATTTTGAATACACCATGGGAAATGGGTAAGGTAATTGTTATTCAACAAGTCATTTTTGGAATGATGGTGCACACTCCCAACAAGCCATGACACCCTTTCACATGCAGTACGAAACACATGTAGAATAGAAAACATTAGAAACAATGGTTTAAGGGGAACCACTTAATATTTACTTCAACACTCCCCATATGTTCAAGCAAATTTTAATGGCTTAGCTTGTGGATAAAGATGGGGTATAATAGTCCATTTGGCACAACATGACACAAATAAATATTTCTCTAAGTATATATCTCCAACAGGATTTGAACCATTACTCTTTGGCTTTGATACCATGTTGAAGAATTTCAACTGTTGAGATAATAAATAGATAGGGAATTGATAGGTCAGATCTTAATTGATCACACCCTTCTTATATTCATGTATTTTTAGACAATGCATTGTACATGGAAGAGGGGAAGAGGTGGACTGATGAGAAGATAATGGATGGAGACTATCTTGAGAGATTTTTTTTTCATTATTTAATTTCATATTTGTGTACGCTTGTATGGAATAAGACAATGGGATCCATGCAATGAGACAATGGGATCCATGCTGTTGACTCCAGTTCGGGATAAGGTCGAAAGAGGAAGAATTTATGTAACGACCATAATTTTCTAACATGTATAATGTCTACATTAGGGCCATTACTAGCGCATTTATGACACACATGCATATATATAAATGTAGTGGAATAAACCTAATGAGTTTTTTATATGCTTAGAGGATCTTGAGCTCTCTCAAACACATCCTTTTTGTGTAATTTGGGTCCATGGTTGAGGCAAAAGTGAATGATGATTTAGATGTATCACATCTAACTACTACTGGATGGTTGAAGTAGGGAGCAACTGCCTTGGGTGTACTTTGGGATAGTCGTATTTTGTTGAGCTTGAAAAGCAAATTTTATCGAGCAACATTAAGCCTGGCTTTGCTATATGGAGCAAAATGTTGGCCTATTAAACTTATTCATTATCAATAAGTTGGGACTAGCGGAAGTGCATTTTTGAGGTGGATGTTTGGCATGACTTCAATGGATTGGGTACCCAATGGTCGTACATTATAGGACAAGTAGGAGTGGTATTGGAGAAAGACAAGAAACATAACCGTTGTTTGAGATGGTTTGGCCAAGTGCAACATAGACCTTGATAAGGTGAGCTGAAAAATTGTTCACAATTTTGTAATGTGCGAAAGAGGGGAAGAGGTGGATTGATGAGAAGATAATGGATGGAGACTATCTTGAGAGATTTTTTTTCATTATTTAATTTCATATTTGTGTACGCATGTATTTTTAGACAACACATTGTACATGGAAGATCACAAAAGTGATTCGTGTGATTCTTTGAAAATGGCAACTTAACTGTCCTAATGTGCATCTCTATCAAACAAGACAAGAAATCAACATGTCAAACACAAACATAAATGAGTAATAATCTGTCAAGGTCTTACAGCTAATATAGCCATAAGACCCAATCATAAGCAAGAACACTATTCATTAAAAATACCTTTAATGGCAATTTAGAATTTCAGTAATAAATAAGTGCTATCACCCATCAATATTCTGTTGCTTATTGGAAGTAAGACCTTCCAGCTGATTATTTTTCAACAAAAATAACACGAATATCTCAACACTTGCCATCTACTATTCTACAACTATGGTTCCAGACATGTATTGTATTTTAGTATCAATTATGGACCAAATCCTGCTAAAAATAGTAACCATGTCTCTCCTGATATCTATCCATGCCATCTTACACTTTTCATCCTAGTTTGCTTACCCATCTCATTTATCATAATAGTAGCGTGTGCGATTGCACTCATTGGTTGTCTTTGAAATTGAGAATACTATTTAAACTCTAAGGTATTATTTTAATTAATTTTTCCCATTTTTAGGAAGCTATTTTTTTCATTTAACCATTCAAAGTGTCGTCTATTCCGGCCAATGTACTTTGGATGTGACCTGTGAAATTTTCTTTTTAATTTGTTTGTAAAATGGCAAAAGGTACCCTAGGTGGAACCTTCCTAGGGTGCTTTGTCCAAGGATGGCTAATTTTCTCGCTCCTTATGCATTTTCTTTTATTTCTAGATTTATTAAAATTTTGTGCTAATGTAAATTTCCTAGATTTTTTTTGTGAGTCTAGTTTTCTATAGGTTGTAAATCTTATACCAATATTTTGGCAGCTTACTAAGTTGGCTAAGTCCCAGCTGGCCAATATTTTTGAGCAAATGCTTCCCATAGACCTTGGGTCAGGTAGTAATTTTTTCAATCTTTGCTCATTGTGTGTAATTTTTCTTTTTATTGCAACATCATCATCAATGCTAATTGTTAATGTTATTACAATTAACAGTTGTGTATGAACAACCTTTTCTCTATGCACGTTTGTTTTCCACATTGGCTAAGCTCCCGTCAATGGTATGTTTTGCCTTTGATGAGTACTAATTATCCTTTTAATATATACATTTAAGCATTGTTGTTGAAAAGATTAACCCACAACGATGAAACATGTTCATTCTTCTGTTTGCAACATTGTGAAATTTGTATTATTGTCTCATTTCTATTGGTAATCAAGTATAAGAAGGTTTGTCACCACATTGCTTGTCCTATATACTACAAATTAGTGGTGGTGGAATCACATAAACAATTTCAAGATCTGTGGTGGAATGCACCAGCAGTTGATAGTGATGCAGATAGGTTTGTTGAAAATAGGGAAATTGATTGGTAATGTTAAAGTTTGCAACACATCATTGGTTTCGTGGTGAGGAAGACAAATTGTTAAGAAGATGCTAGTAGAAATTGTGAAAGTTGTGATGTAGGTTGAAGATAGACGGTTCGTGTGATGTGAATTCTTCTAGCTGGGGATGAAGTTAGCGTGATGACATTCACATTAGGGTGTTCTTACCCTTGAAATGATTGAATTATCTTCTTTTAAATGAGGCCAAAAGGTGTTAGGGATATAGATTATAAGGTAGAATTTATTTGATTGCAAATGTAAAATCTTTGATGGTTTGATGCCCTTCTTGATGCCAATCTTTGTTTGGGCTTAGGATCGGTTATGCAAGAGCATTTGCTGAGGTATTTTTGTTTATTTTAAATTGAAGCACAAAAATTAAATGTTTTACATTGTTTTCTTGCTTGGTCAAATTGCAGGCTTATTAACACAAGGTTTGCCTTGTGAATGTCATGCCATAAGATATATTAGTGCACAAATCACGATAAACATG
This sequence comes from Piper longum, assembly GCA_032619315.1. NCBI lineage: Eukaryota > Viridiplantae > Streptophyta > Magnoliopsida > Piperales > Piperaceae > Piper > Piper longum. Next base: position 15,395 of record JAVDBV010001499.1, read on the forward strand.
TCAGAAAATGATACGGTCCCAATAGAATGTGAAAGTATGTTCATGAAGGCTTTTACAAATAACCTTCATTAATAAAATGCTACATAAAATCCAAGATGAGTTTTCTTGATGTATGCTTTTTGCTAATGATGTACTATTCAATACATCAAGGGAGTTGAGAGCAAGTTGCATGTGTGGAATGGAGCGCTTACGTCAAAATATTTTAAGATAATCAATTTTAAAAAAAGAATATAAAAAGGCAGTTTGGTGGCATAATGGGAAGAGAGGAGTTTTTTATATGCTTAGAGGATCTTGAGCTCTCTCAAACACATCCTTTTTGTGTATTTTGGGTCCATGATTGAGGCAAAAGTGAATGATGATTTAGATGTATCACATCTAACTACTACTGGATGGTTGAAATAGGGAGCAACCACCTTGGGTGTACTTTGTGATAGTCGTATTTTGTTGAGCTTGAAAAGCAAATTTTATCAGGCAACATTAAGCCTGGCTTTGCTATATGGAGCAAAATGTTGGCCTATTAAACTTATTCATTATCAATAAGTTGGCACTAGCGGAAGTGCATTTTTGAGGTGGATGTCTGACATGACTTCAATGGATCGGGTACCCAATGGTCGTACATTATAGGACAAGTAGGAGTGGTGTCGGAAAAAGACAAGAAACATGACCATTGTTTGAGATGGTTTGGCCAAGTGCAACATAGACCTTGATATGGATGGAGACCATAGATGCACGAATCGGCCGATTCCGTGCGGAATCGGCCGATTTAAATCAGATCGGCCGCGTGCC
>JAVDBV010001500.1:0-28483 GCA_032619315.1 Piper longum
GGAGGGCGGGGGGGAGCCGAAGCCGCCGCGGGCCAACCCGCCCAACCGTGGGAAGGGGCGTTGGGGGAAGAAGGGGGGGCTCCGATGGCGGCCGCTCGTCCAGGCGCAGGAGGTCGGGGTTCTCCTCCTGCAGTTGGGCCTCGTCATAACCGCCATGCGCTTCCTCCGCCCCGCCATCCCCCTCCCCGGCGCCGATCCCCGCCCGCAGACCACCTACGTGAGCGTCCCGTACAGCGACTTCTTGAGCAGGATCAACAGCAACCAGGTTCAGAAGGTGGAGGTGGACGGCGTGCACGTCATGTTCCGGTTGCGGTCGGAGACTGCGGCGGCGGCGGCGGCGGGGGGGGGGAAGGGGGAGGGTGAGGCGGATAGGTTGCAGGAGGCGGAGAGCATGATGAGGAGCGTCGCGCCCACTGAGAGGATTGTGTACGCCACCACTCGCCCGAGCGATATCAAGGCTCCTTATGAGAAGATGTTGGAGAATGAGGTGGAGTTTGGCTCTCCTGATAAGCGTTCCGGTGGATTCCTCAATTCGGGATTGGTAAGGTTCTACTCCAGTGGTTATGGGGGCATCAATGATCTAAGCTAGTTATGATCGCATTTGATATATATGAATATGATGATATTTTCTTATTGCCAGTTTATATATTTATGCTTTTGTATATGGCGTGACGATATTTGAAATTCTACATCTTAGAGAACGTCGCAGCTCTCATGTCACTCTGCTGCCGAGCTTGCTTAGCGATAATTTTAGCTAGATATGATCACGTTTGATATTTATTTGATGTCTTCTGGTTGTCATTTTTGTGATAAGTTGTATGTGATGTAATGATATTTGATATTTTACATATTGGAGAGCATCACAAATTCACTGCCACTCATCTTAGAATAGACAACAGTGTATAAAGGCAGATTTTTACAATATTGGGCTTGTATATTTTAGTTCATTGTTACTCTTGACTTCGCTTCGATGATTCTTATGAAACTATTGGTCTGATTTTGTCTACTATATTTAGTTGTGCCTAATTCGTTTTGTTACTTCCGTTATGGCCATTGACGAGTTGCTTATATTCATCTTCTGGTGATGCCAAATTGCATGCCTTACGTAGCTCATAGCAAAACACTATGCCCCCTCTTGTGATCATCAAATTGACCAAGCAGAAAATTGGCAAGGGAGGCCTGCTAAAATCTTTTGACAGATATTTGGAGCATAGTTTTTAGATCACATTGGTATAAATCATGCTGGTGAAGACTAGATTTAGCTACATGTTAACCACTATGTCATGAGAGAAACCAGCAGAAAAAAGGCTGTATTTCCAAGATTTTGTCGGAGTGGATTCTGCAAATGTTATATTTAATTAATGAGTTCACTATGTAATGTATATTTCTCAATCAATGATCATTTGCGAGGCCTATCCAATAATTTAGGAAGATATATGACGTGAATATTGTTAAAGCTTGAGTCGTCATCTCATTATTATCCTCTTTTGAACATTGTTACAAGGGGGGGCATGCTTGTCTCTTTGTATTGGACTGGTTCCGTGACATCAATTTAAAGGTGAAGGCGCATGATCACATTTACTGGAAAATAAACTTAGACTATAAATATTTTTTCCGCTAGATGGGGAAAACAGGGAATTTATTTTGGATGAATACATTGATAGTTGCAAAGGAACTTCATACTATTCACTCATTTTTTAATTTTAGTTCCCTCTTCTGACAAGTTCTTGCCCTGTTCCTGTTTAAAGAGCGCCTTCTTTTATTTTACAGGTCGCTATTTTCTATATTGCTGTACTTGCTGGCCTTCTTCACCGTTTTCCTGTATCCTTTTCTCAGGTAGATTCAGTTATCGGTTTTGTTACCTTATTTCTGTTATAACATTAATAGTTTGGCTTGACTTCTGACCTTTTATGGGGCAAATATAATTTTCAGCAGAGTACAGGTCAAGTGAGGAACAGAAAAGCAGGGACTTCTGGAGGAACAAAAGCTTCTGATCAAAGTGAAGTTGTGACATTTGCTGATGTTGCTGGAGTTGATGAAGCAAAGGAGGAATTGGAGGAGATTGTGGTAAGATCAACAATTGTGTGCTTGGAAAATCATTTTATTTAAGCTTTATTTACTAGAATCTGATATTTAATTTGCTGTTTCAGGAATTTTTGAGGAGTCCGGATAGGTATAGTCGATTAGGTGCTCGACCACCCCGTGGGGTTCTCCTAGTGAGTTTACCATTATAAAGCTAACTGATCTTAGTTAACCTCTTCACGAAACTAGACCTAATTACTGAACTTTTCTTGTCATGAATTTACTAAATTAAGTCATAATTTCTTCATTAAGTTAATTTAGTAAGTCTGAATCTTGATAATTTAGTATTTAACATATTGAACATAAAAATATGTCAACATATATTAAAATCATGGATTTGCATACTCCTTCCACCTCACTCTCTTAGCCCATACCTCATCGTCAGACTAACTGCTAGTGTGAATAATAATATATCTATATTAAAAGTACTGAAACAAAAGAAATTAATTAATTAAAATTCTACTTGAATCTTAGTCAAGCATATTAGTGATGATCTAAGTATTAATTAAATATCATGATCATCTAAGAATTATGTTCTTACACTACTCATGTGTGCGCATCCAATTGATGGTACATAAAACATAGTTCAATAGACTCACAAGAATGCCCAATTAACTTTAGATTAATTGATTAGTTCTGTTTTTAATTAATTAATTTTAGAAATTAATTATCTATACGAGCATCGCGGCCTTAAAACACACTTAAACTAGCGTCGCGGCTTTTGCATTTGACAGCACAACTTCTTACCTCTGAACAACCGAAAGTAATCATAAAAAAACTTAAAAGTTTTATTCTTTTTATCATGCATAAATTGATACTATAACATGCATCTGACATAAATATATTGATTTTTCATCAAAAGAACACCAAGATCAAGACTTATATGAATCTAAATAAAGCATGAAACTATGTTGCGAAAATTCATGTTTAATTCCCAAAAATTCTATTTAGTGAAAGCATATCTAATCTAATTAAAACACCATTATGATGGTGTGGACTTGTTCCTTACTACTGACAAACACTTGATAGAATTTCAGGTAGGCCTACCTGGAACAGGTAAAACTATGCTTGCAAAAGCTGTTGCTGGGGAGGCTGAAGTTCCATTTATAAGTTGTTCAGCTAGTGAATTTGTTGAACTATATGTTGGAATGGGAGCTTCTCGTGTGAGGAATTTATTTGCAAGAGCAAAAAAGGAGGCACCTTCAATTATTTTTATTGATGAGGTAAATGTGATGATACTTTTCTGTTCAGTTTGATTCTTGGCTTTAAATTATTTTACATTTGTTATTAATATTCCTTTTTGATTATTGATTATTTTCTAATTATTTTTCAAATAGCCGATGTGTATTCTAATGTAAGCTCACACTTGCATCTTGTAAGTATTCAATACAGGACCTGAAAATCTGAGAGTGGTCAAGATTGAGGGGAACGATATAGTGTGTTGGTTGAAGCCTGATTAGTTATTGCTTACGATGGAGCCTTATCTTTTTGTCAGACAACAATCTTTTGCATCTGACTTGGACACTTGGTCTTGGTTTCAGTATGTTTGACCAAAGTTCTGCCAAGTCCAAGCTAGGTTGAACACTTATGACCTATTTGCAAGGAAAGTTACTTTTCTTGTTGCTAGGCCTACCAATGACTTTTAGCACAAGATTGCTCGTCTTCAGTTAATTTTTTATCGTGGATTTTTCTTTTCACCGTAGAAATTAGAGTCTTGTCTAGCTAGTTTGGCCTTCCTGATTGTGTTTAGGCTTGATTTTTTAAATTTGTGTGATATAATTGTTATATACTGCAAACAATGAACAATCTTAAGTGTTTTTTATCTAGTTTGTGAAATGATTTTCCGCACTTAGTCAACAGATAAAACTATTATTGATGGGGTTAGCTTTTCCTTTGACAAAAACTGTAAAAACACCCATCAAAATCCAATTTTTTCTTTCATTTCTTTTTGGGTTTTTAAAGACAATTGAGTCTAGAGGCACTGAAAAAACTAGATAAAAAAAAAAATTGAAGAGGATGTTATGTTCTTAGCCTGAAGGCAAAGAAGTGGGTGAAAGTATTGTGATATGGTTGAGCCACATAACCTTTACGTTCAACGAGTTCACTATACTCATAGCATCACAAAACATTTATGGTTTTTTCAGCTGGACGCGAGTTTTAGTTGTATTTGCTTGTCTCAAATCTGAACCGCTTCTAGTTGAGCTGGCTTTCAGCTGGGCTCTTCTTTTTCTTTTAGCAGCTCTGTGTAGTAATATGGGCTTTTTTTTTTCTATGCATTCACTGCTGAACAAATTTTGAATAGGTTGGAATGATCCATCTGTATTGACAAATTATGCTTTGATAGTGTCAGTTTTTATTAGTGCATATTATTTTATTTGGTCATTTTATATTGTCATGTATATGGTATTACCTTATCGAAGTGATTGATTCTGATGTAATTGATTAATATCTATTTTTGTGCTTTTTTTTACACAGATAGATGCTGTGGCTAAAAGCCGTGATGGTCGGTTTCGCATTGTTAGTAATGATGAAAGAGAGCAGACCTTGAACCAACTTCTTACTGTGAGATGTCTTATAAATCATTTGCTTATATATCTGTTATTGTAGTATGTAGTGATTTATGGGTTCTGTTCCTTATAATGTCGATTTTCAGGAGATGGATGGTTTTGACAGCAATTCAGCTGTTATAGTTCTTGGGGCAACAAATCGTGCTGATGTCTTAGACCCAGCTCTTAGACGTCCAGGAAGATTTGATCGTGTTGTCATGGTGTGGATTTTGTTGACTTAATAGTGTATACTGAAAGTGTTTATTACAGGTTTACTGTTTCTTGTAAAAACAACTCATATTTGCGGTATATTATATAGTTGGAGACACCTGATAGGCTTGGAAGAGAAGCTATATTGAAGGTTCATGTGTCCAAGAAGGAGCTTCCGTTGGGGGGTGATGTAGATCTTGGCAAGATTGCATCTATGACATCCGGATTCACTGGGTATAGAGCCTAATTTTTTTTAGTTTTTTTTATGGCAGTTTCATTTTTCTGTCATCACTGACTTGCAAAATTGGGTGTTGCACAGGGCAGACTTGGCAAATTTGGTAAATGAAGCTGCACTGTTAGCTGGTCGGTTGAGTAAGACAGTCGTAGAGAAAATTGATTTCATCCGAGCCGTTGAACGCTCTATAGCCGTATAAATGCATCTTCTTTGTTTTGGCTTTTAATTTGGTTGTATTGCACCTCCTTTTTGCTGTCACAACATGATCCAAACTAGCAATTTTGACATTCAGGGAATAGAGAAAAAGCATGCAAAGTTGCAAGGAAATGAAAAGGCTGTAGTTGCACGGCATGAAGCTGGCCATGCAGTGGTGGGAACTGCTGTTGCATGTTTGCTACCGGGGCATCCCCGTGTAGAAGTAAGAAACTGGACAACATTCCCCAATTTGACTTTACAAGGTTCTTTTTTTGGAGGCAATTAGATGAGTGTTCTAAAAAATTCACTTAATATTTCCAGAAACTAAGCATATTACCCAGGTCTGGAGGAGCATTAGGCCTTAGATACATTCCTCCGACTTCAGAGGACAGATATTTGATATTCATTGATGAACTGCGGGGGCGCTTGGTCACTCTCTTAGGAGGGCGTGCAGCTGAAGAAATAATTTATTCTGGTCGGGTATCTACTGGTGCCTTTGATGACATAAAGCGTGCTACTGATATGGCTTACAAAGCAGTTGCAGAGTATGGTCTTAATCAGACCATTGGCCCAATTTCCTTGACAACATTGTCAGGCGGTGGCCTTGATGACTCTGGCGGTGTGCCTTGGGGAAGGGACCAGGTAAGCTGATATTTTTTAGTCATTTCTATAAGTTTTTTATACTTGTCATGTTCAAAAATTTGATTAAGTATTAAATATTGCAGGGACATTTGGTAGATCTTGTTCAGAAGGAGGTAAAAGGTTTACTTCAATCTGCGCTTGATGTGGCACTTTCTGTTGTGCGGGCTAATCCCTCTGTATTAGAAGGACTAGGTGCACATTTAGAAGGTACTTCTAGTAGTTTTTTTTCTAGATTAATTCTCCTCGGATACACTTGAACCTTGGTTTTTATTGTGTGGATGATTCTTCCCTGTTTACTTGAACTTTTGTGATTTGTTGTCAAATCCAGAGCTTGTTCATTTATGGTATTTTATGTACATTTTGGCACGATTATACTACTGCATGCCTTTACATTTTTAGTATGCTGATTTTCATGCCTGCCGTATGTAAGTTCATTTATTCTTATACGTGGTTAAACGTTTCTAAATTTGTTGATGTTAATTTTCCGTGCAGAGAAAGAGAAAGTGGAGGGTGAAGAACTACAAGATTGGCTGAAGTTGGTTGTAGCACCTGCTGAACTTGCATTTTTCGTGAGAGGAAGCCATGAAAACCTTTTCCCGTTGAGAACAAATGGTTGATTTGTTAGCTAAATTATATGAACACGGTAAACCTATCATCACTCGTCGACATAATTGTCTCCCACTGCCTGTAAATTTTGACTGGGTTTGTCTATGATCATCTGACTTCTAATCTGTGAGGTCATTCTGAGGTTTGGTTATTGTTGCATCCTCAACAGAGTACGCTTCATTGTCGTACCGGCCGTGACCGGGTAACTCTTTACACTCCTTATCCTGAAGAACAGAAAGGTTTGTGCTCTACCGGATTGATGGAGGCTTGTTTCTGCTTCATTGTGAATCCATTGTACATTAATTGTAAATTATGTATAGTCCCTGCAACTATACTGAATTTCTTATAATTTGTGATGATAAATATATTACCAGAATTCCAAAATTGCTTCCAATTTGTGATTTTATCTCTTACATACATTTTTTTTACTCCATTGCACTTTAACCCTTTTCATACAGTGATTGAGTACCTGGATGTATATAGAACCTCCAAATATGCATCCATTAGGGTTGGTGGGATTGGGTTTAAAAATCATTTTCGGTGGTTTGATTTCATCCAAAAAAATATTAATATTTTTATTTCATGTTTATTATATCTTCAATTCTTCTTGGTGCTATTTTTTTTCACATTTTCTCATTTACATCCTCAATTATCCTTGTCGATAAAAAAGGGTCAAATTAGTTATTTTCCTTAAAATTTGATTAGGAAAGAAATGTTTCACTAGCATGTTTTGATTATTGAAATTCATGCCTTAGTTTTTTTTCTTTTGTTTTTTTTCAAACAATATTCATGCCTTACTTACAGCCTTAAGCTACAGAGTTAGAAAATATTTATTCATGTTGTTAATTTATAAACTAAATAAATCAAAGGCTTGATTAAACAAAATTTTTCCAATTTAATGTATGTTTGCCTATTTCCTTTTCTTTTTTTTTCTTTTTTTTAAGAACAACTAAACAAATTTAATAAGAAAATATTTTGTACCCACTTCCAGGTAGATAAAAGTAACCATTTGAGTATCCACCGCTCCCCTAAATATCAATAAGAGTATTCATTGACAGTTCATTATAATTCTTAATTAGAAATTTTTATCCTATTTATTTCCACCTTTTATTATATCTGAATAATTTAATTCTGACTTTATAAATCAATTAATTTCATATTTTTTCCATAGCATTACTTGGCCATTTTTATTTTGACTTTTTAAGTGAATTATTTTTTTTTGTTTAGCTATTATTATTTTTTTAAAAAAATATAACATTTTATCAACAAAGCCTAAAATTGCCTCTTATAGGATATTTAGTTACAATAAAAAATTTTACAGGAAATCTCTAAAATTTTGTCACACTTTGATTCATCACGGTTATAAAAAAGCGATAGAGCAGATTAAATTATATTTGGCAACATTTTACAATAAATATGGCTCGATTCTTTTTTTCTAACGTTTTATATAAAATTTTTAGTAAACAATTTTTATTGTTTGATATTTTATCAATATTTTATAAAAAAAAATTTATTCATTATCATTATCAATTTATATATTAACAATAATTAAAGTCAAAACAAGCAACCAAATGCCTTACTAAGTGAAGTGATTGAGGCAACTAGGGGTGGGTATCAGTTAGTCAACATTGAGTAAGACATTGTCTATGTTCGTCTACTTAACTTCGGTAAAAAAGTCAGTCATTTACAGTCAAATTTTTTTGGTTAAGTTAATTATAGTCAGACATGGTTAAAATTCGGTTAATATAAGAAATTATTTGTCTCGTATATTATTTTATTATCTAACTATTTTTTTCATTAAAAATATTATTTTTTCTCACAAAGAACTAATATCTCGTTTATATAATAGTTATCTTTTTTATTTTTCTTAGTTTCTCTAATGTTAATTAGCATAAAAATTAAAATCACTTTTTAAAAAAATATTTGAATGAAAAAATATTATATTACAATGGAAGAATTTTAAAAATAAGATTGATGTAAAAAGCTATGAACAGATATGTGTCAAACAAGTCTTTTATTAGAATTAAAAATTTATTAATTATTCGTCTTATTATAAGCCTAAGTAGGAAATTACAAGGAATAAATAAGTTGATTACAAAATGTTCATCAAAATAGTCAATACAAATGTAGTATATGAGTAATTTAATATATTATAATAGTAGAAATTGAACATAATAAAATATTTTAATTTGAAAAAAATTACTCTACGTATTTTAGTCATTCTTATATTATTTATTTATTCTGAATTAACATTTATCATTGGAGAATAAATAATTAGCTCAATTAAAAATAATTTGAGTATAAAAATATTTTAAGTTTTGATATGTACTTAAATAATTTATGTTTTATATTCATGCATTGTTTATTTTTGATATATGATGCCAATGACACTGCACAGTTTGCTGGACTTTTGACCCAAGGAGAGCTTACTCGCCGAGCATGGGAGAAAGATGTGCAGGTAAATGAGTTCATGCTTTTTTCTATTCTGTTTTAGCTTCAATGTTGGAGCAATATTTGCACCACTATGTTAATATCGTCTTGGGGGTGAGATAAACATATCCTATGGGCTATCCTGGTTTGACTCCACATTCAGTTCGATCTGGAGGGTACCCTTCAAATGCTACAGTTATCTTGAAATTTAGAGATTGGTGTCCTCGTATCCTTCAAATGCTACAGTTGCATAATTAGGGTCATTTCGTATTTTGGTTTAAATAATTTGTTTATACTCGTAAGTAATTGAGCCATATGTTAGTCTTTAGCTCAAGTTTTCTTTTCTAGACTGCTTGGTTGATGTTTAGCTCAATCTGTTTACACTTTCTGCCATGCTCTGAGAACAAGAAAAGCCTTTTATCTTTTTTGCAAGCTCTTAATTGCATCTTTTCATGAAAACTTTAGGTGATGAATGAAGGACCAGGGCACATTCCTATGCACGAAATTCCTGAAAATATGGCTAAACAACTTGAATGGTGTAATGAAGCTCCATTCTACACTCTTGGCCCCTTGAGTACGGATATTGCTCCTGGGTATGATCACATCACCTCAGCAATTGGTGCTGCTAACATTGGGGCCCTTGGCACTGCGCTCCTATGCTATGTGACGCCTAAAGAACACCTTGGGCTTCCTAATCGTGATGATGTAAAGGCAGGTGTCATTGCATATAAGATTGCCGCCCATGGTGCAGATTTAGCTAAAGGCCATACACATGATCAAGAGTGGGATGATGCCTTGAGCAAGGCAAGATTTGAATTTCGATGGATGGATCAGTTTTCTCTCTCTTTGGATCCAATGACTGCGATGTCCTTTCATGATGAAACACTTTCATCAGAAGGAGCTAATGTAGCTCATTTCTTGTCCATGTGTAGCCCAAAATTCTGTTCTGTGAAGATAACTGATGATGTTAGGAAGTGCTGAAGAAGCTGTTCAACGCGGGATGGATACTATGAGTGCTCATGTTTTGGCAGCTAAGAAAACTATCAGCGGAGAACAGTATGGTATAGTTGGTGGTGAAATTTACTTGCCCGAAGAATATGTTGCAAATCAAAAGCAAAGGTGAATGAAGGTTGGTGTCCTCTTTTCTGAATCCTATTCCATGGCTTCTCAATTTTTAATTTCCGGCCGTTGTTATTCTTCATTGAAGAATTATCATATCCTATGTCACTAATGAACCACATTATGTATTCAAAGACGACAAAAAATGACACTTTGTCCACATAAAATAAGCCTGGGTCAAATATTGGTAAATATATAAGGATTGGAGATTTGTAATTTATGTGATCCAGGACAAACAGAAAGTTCACCTTGACTAATAAATTTTGCTGATTAGCTAAGTATGATTTAAGTTAGATAATATAGGGTATTATGTAATTATTCCACAATAAACCTTGATGCTAAGAAGACAATGAAACAGGTGGCAGCGGGTAGTTGGTATAAGGTAATGGGTCTGGACAACTTTGTGTAGCTAGGCTAGTGAGTGTGTTGTGGACAGGTTAAGTGGACTAGCAAATGCAGACAACACTTGAAGAACTAGCAAACTCCTTAAGAAAACAAAGTCAGATCTAAATAAGAGCTACTAATGGAGCTTTAGTCAATTTAATCCCAACTTCTTCTCAAGGAATTTCTATGTTTGTCCTCCTAATTTTGCACTTCTTGGAGTGCCCATGAGCAACTGTGGTTATCCTCTTCCTCCTCACTTGCCACCATCATTGCTTCTTCAATTACCCCACCAAGATCATAGTTTTGCACGGTTTCCACTTTTTCCTCATCCACCATATGTCAACCTCAATTTCAGTCCGACCAGCTTTGCAATCGTATTGTGATGCAGACTGAATTCTAATTTAGCAAAAAGAACTTGTGTAATGGCACCTATCTGTGTATGCATATGGATGGACAATGATGAGTTCCAATTTATGTCCTTGTAGGATTTCCTAGAATGAGGCAATTGACAAATATAATTGAGATCATATTAGATTTGCTCTGAACATCTAGCATGGTGGAAGTGCAGGGTGTCAACACGAAGTTACAAATAAACGAAGTCCTAGAACAATAAGAAAAAAGAATAAGAAATCCTAGAATATTAAGAAAGAAATTCCTAATTAAGCCATAGGCTTGAAGTCCTATGTTTCCTAGAATATCCTTGTGCAAAACGTGGAAGTTTCTTCTTATTGTCGGTACCATTAAGTTTTAAGTTTCCCGTGTGGACGACATGATTGTAGGCATGCTACCCAACGTAAAAATTGCAGGTCAATAATCCTTTTAAATTTGAAGAGCCTTGGTGGTGAAGCTAATGTGTTCTACTTTTAAAGATCATTGGAATGGAAAGAGTGTAAATCTTTACACTATGAATTTTTACCCCTTAATTTTTTATCTGCTTGATTGCTAGCAAGACTTTTTCTATTTCAAAGAATAGGAAAGACTAATTGCTCTTTGGTACAAGCTGTGTTTCTGTATACTGATTCTTTGCAGTAATGTTTTTGTAGTTAGCACTTCCTACACACAAGTTTTGGAGAAAGGAATCACTGGGATTCATGGCTCTAGGTAAGAAATGAGCTTGTTTGTCAGAATAAATTTGTCTCGTCTTTGTGGAACTTTATCAAGAGACTCTTAGTAAGTAATAAGTTGTTTTATACTATTTCTATCCTCTTATCTTTCGGTCATGTATATGTTACAAGAGCATTGCGCCAGGGGTGTCTGTTTGTGCTTGGACCCTTGCCTTTTGCCAGGGTCTTGACAATTCAGGCTGAGAAAGTCCCTTAGAACCTAACCAGGATAATTCCTGCGTAGGGAGCGTGCAATTTGCGCTGTTTTTTGTGTACTTGAACAGGGGCTTTGAAACCAATGCGTTGTCACATGGCCTGGGGGACGATGCTGGCTAAATGGCACGAGGATACCCATTGTACAGTGGGAAGCAACTCCGACTCGGTTTTTAGTTTTCAATGGTAATAATAAAAAATAAGGTTGCCTGCTGTTTTCCAGCCAATGCAATATATATTGGTGCCTGCCATTTATAATTTTATTAGATATTTTTTTGAGTGTTCTCCATCCTGACCTAACGCAAATTGGTGTTTGCCAACCAAAGGACCTTTGGCAAGGGTTTCAAGAGCCTTCCTACATTAGAAAGGGAGAGGCTGATTGTTCACATTGTTTTCAGGAACAATGATTGTGGGTTTCTTTCTTTATTGTATTTGAACTCTATCAGCACTGGGTGTGCCTAATCTTTGTGTCTCAGAAGACTTGTTTGTTGGTTGTTAAATGGAGAGGAAGGTCTTTTTGGGGAGGATGCCGTCTGTTTCCCTTTCTTTTGGTGTTGTCTGCCGCATAGTTACTGCTAGACTTGCAGTCTTATCTTTATGACATACCTTCCTGAACCTCTTTCTTGGTTAACCTTTGTTTGGTGGTGGATCACAAAACTCCTAAATGCAGAATCAATGGACACACATTTTAATTTCCCACTTTTTTTTCATAATTAGGCGTGATTTTCCAACTACTCGATAATATCAAGCAACAAGCAACATCTCCCTTTGGTGTCAGCAACTATTTGAAATGCATGAGTTTTTAAAAAAGATTAAAATTTAAATCCTCTGATTTATGGAGTTGTTAGATTGGAATAAGGAAGCCATAGGTATGGCTATTGGTAATATTGAGAACAAGCTTTCAAATCTAAAAGCAATTAAAAATAACTCGGCTCTAAAAATACTCATTGGGTCCGAGCTGCCCAAAATACTCAAGGCCCATGGCGAAGCCCATTTACGAGGCCGATCGTCAAGGCCCATGAGTCTAAGCCCAACAAAGAAGCAAGCCCAAGAAGCGATCCCGACGCGCGCGTGCAGTGGCATACATCTCCCCCAATCCCTTCTCTCCCGAATCCATCCTCCACTCTAGGGCACAAATCGCCGCCGCTCACTCGCCGGAGCACGGCCGATCTACGCCGGCGCCCCGCATGGACGACGTCGTGGAGCCCTCCGAGTCCCTCGACCGCCGCCGCGACCGCCGGGAGAAGCCCACCTCCAGCGACGAGCTCCCCCCGCCTCCGCCGCTGCCGCCGCCGCCGGCGAGGCGGAGAGACCGCGACTCTCGCGAGCGGGACGATCGGCCGCCCCCGGCCCGCCGGGGGGACTACCACGACCGCCGCTCCTCCCCCCCGCCGCCGCCGCCGACGCGGGACAGGGACTACAAGCGCCGGCTCAGCCCTAGCCCTCCGCCGTACAGGGAGCGGCGGCACTCGCCTTCCCGGAGGTCGTCCCCCCCGCCGCCGGCGTTCAAGCGCTCGAGGCGGGAGGACGGCGGGTACGAGAACCGGCGGGGGAGCCCTCGCGGGGGTTTTGGTGCTGATGATAGGCGGTGAGTTGCTTTGTCTCCGTCGGGGGGTTTGATTGAATGGGCGATGCTAGGATTGGTGTTTTGTGTGAATTGGAAGGTGTAATTGCTTTGGTTTTGGAAAAAAAATGGCAGGTTTGGCTATGATTATGGAGGAGGGTATGATCGTGGAGGTATGGGAGGGAGCGATAGGCACCATGGCCGGTACATGGGTCGCTCATCAGGTGATTGCTGTATTCTGATCTTAGAAAGCAAGCTCAGATGTTATGTTGTTGAGTAGCGTCATTCATTTATATAATCACATTTGTATCTTTTTTTGTTTGCATTACTCTTGATAGAGTGTTTTGAAGTAGTTTTGGCCCTCCTTTTAAAGCAGTGATTGTGGCTATATCTTGCTCTTGGCTTCGACTGTAAATTGTCGATTGCTTGCAACAGGCAACGAAATTGTTGGATAAAATTCCTTGTGACAATATGCACTCAGGGACTGGATCCTTTTAACAAATCAACATTTTTACCATATTGGCGTTGATGTTGGTAAAGAAATTTAGTAGGCAATAATTGTATTCCTAGGGCTTTTTTGAAAATTTTTGGAACTAAAGTTGCTATACCGAGCATGAGTCATTTTTTGGTATAATTACTAACTTTGTATCATATTCTTTGGGAATTTTTTTTTCTGGTTTGTTTATTAATATTGAGAAAATTGTCTTTACAGTCTCACTTTTTCATTTTTCTTATGTTCTTTAGACTGTGTGTCCCTTCTATTTATTGTGTTGCATTTATGCACAAGTTTACAGACTGGTCAGATTCTGGTCGAGGTGGTTATGGTGATGGTCCAAATGCAAACTCGACACAGCGGTTAGCATACTTTGACCTCTTGTGAATTGCTGGAGTATTTTAATGTCTGTTATGGACTCATTTTTCTCCTTGTTCAGTTTTTAGCGTCAATCTTGGTTCTTGCTTCATTCTAGTGTTACTATAGCTATATATAAAATTTGTGCAGGTTTTGTGTCATTGATTTTATTGTGTATGCAATATTCTGTTGATACAAAATCCATGCTGTCTGTTCCAGCCTATCTGGGATTGAATTTTATTTTATGATGAATTTACCTTCATTTGATATCTGTTATCCCTTAGGGAAGGATTGATGTCCTACAAGCTATTTATTCAGGAACTTGAAGATGATGTGCTACCAGCTGAAGCTGAGCGCAGGTGCATTTGAATATGCTTAATATTTATGTTTTGCAGAAGATGGGACTTCCCCTTATTAATACCTAAAATCTTGAGTGTGCTAATGCTGTGTGCAACCAATGACAGATATCAAGAATACAAGTCTGAGTACATATCCACTCAGAAACGTACCTTTTTTGAGGCTCACAAGGAGGAGGACTGGTAGGTTTTAGCTTTTCCTTTTTGGGCATGTAATTTATTTTTGCTTTATTGACTAGGACCTCCTGAGAATAAGATACTGTCAAATTTTGGGGAGAACTGGGTTTTGGCTTAAGACAGAGTTGGGCACAGTGAACAACTGAATGCATGTGATTGTAAATTGGCTCGGCCTGTTATTATGATTCTTCTAGTCGAATCCAAAGGAATGAGTAAACTAATTCTGTGAATCATGCCCCTTCTGTTATTTCTGCAGGCTTAAGGACAAATATCATCCGACGAACTTAGTTTCTGTGATTGAAAGGTAAGTTGCGCAATTTATTTTTTGGGCAGAAGATGCTGCCAGTGTTTTATGTATGATCCTTTTATTGATTGTAGGAGGAATGAGCATGCTCGATCAACTGCAAAAGAATTTTTGCTGGATTTGCAGAGTGGAAATCTTGACCTGTATGGATGTCTCCTTCAGGTGTTTTCTCTCAGATGTTTTTAGGATATGTATTAAACTTTGTCACTAATGGACTTGCAGTGGGCCAAGTTTTGTGCCATCATCTTCACTGAAGTCAGGGCAAGGTAGTGACCCAAACTCTGAAGATGAGGTTGACGCTGGTGGCAAGAGAAGACGAAATGGGCGAGGATCAGGCAATGAAAGTGATCTTGTAGCAGCAGCTTCTAAAGCACATACTATCAGTTCAGAACCAAGGCGTATACAAGTTGACATAGAGCAAGCACAAGCACTTGTAAGAAAATTAGACAAAGAAAAAGGTGTTGAGGAAAACATTCTAGCTGCTGTTTCTGACAAATCAGATGGAGATAAAGCCCACAGCGGATCAATGGGTCCCATTATTATCATACGCGGACTGACTACTGTTCGAGGTCTTGAGGGTGTTGAACTGTTGGATGTTCTTCTTACATATTTATGGCGGATCCATGGCTTGGATTACTATGGAATGACTGAAACAAATGAACCAAAGGGTCTCAGGCATGTAAGGGTGGACCAGAAAAGCCATGATGAAGCGCACACAGGTGCTGCTGATTGGGAGAATAAGCTTGACTCGCGCTGGCAAGAAAGGTTGCAAGGTCAGGATCCATTGGAAAAAATGACAGCTAAAGAGAAGATTGATGCAGCTGCTGTGGAGGCTTTGGATCCTTATGTCAGGAAAATAAGGGATGAAAAATATGGCTGGAAATATGGGTGTGGAGCGAAGGGATGCACTAAGCTTTTCCATGCTGCTGAGTTTGTTCATAAGCATCTGAGACTTAAACATCCAGAACTTGTTTTGGAGCTGACATCTAAAGTTAGAGAAGATATTTATTTTGAAAACTACATGAAGTACGTAAATGTGTAAATTGAGATTACTTCTTTATCATAGCATTGTCAAATTGGATGTGATCTAAAAAGCGATTGTTATGTTGATGCAGTGATCCTGATGCTCCTGGTGGAACACCTGTTATGCAACAAGCTATTCCGGTATTTCCTGACAACTTCGACAATTGGTTTTGACTTTCTGCTAGTTGCTAGATGTTTTAAGACAATTCAGTCTGTTTGGTTCAATCTCTATTGTGGTGCTAATTGATTCTGTCAAATTGCCTTATCCCTAAAGCATGTAGAAATGCTAATGAGCGCTGGTGGTTGAAAGTCATGTCATGGGTTTGAACTTCATTACTAACTGCTGTCTCATTTACCATCATCATCACCAGTTCCTATTTGGCTTAAGAACATATGGGTGCATGTCTCACACTAGGCCTTTGCATTAAGAATGTTGGAAGCTGTTGTCTCGTAGCCATATTGACATTGACATATAGAGATGCTATACGTGGTTAGGGTCCAGGGAATGTTAGTTTTCCTTTCTTGCCTGGAGTGATCTTTTTTATTTATTTATTTATTTATTTTCATTTGTTTGGTGACCAAAGCAAATGTTCACACATTTTTTCAATCATTTCTTGCATTGTCATTATGGCATACACATCTAACTCAGAAGGATTTATAGCAGCGGCGTAGGTTTGGTCTAGATGGTCGCTTGGGTAGCAATCGCCGAGATTTGCGTGACAGGCTAAATGGTGACGGAAACTCACCTTCACGCGGAGGTCCTGAAGGTGCAGATCCAGATGATTCAATGTTTGATTCATTCAATCATGGTGGTCCTGCATTCTCTTCAGATATGCCACCGCCGCCACCCATTTTGATGCCTGTACCTGGTGCTGGGTAGGTGCCTAATTCAACACTATCTCATTTCAATTGGCTTGACTATCTTTGTGTTCATGATAAGAGTCTTGTTAGTTTGTGTTTCTTGGTTTGTGTATAGGCCATTGGGTCCTTTTGTTCCGGCTCCTCCAGAAGTTGCTATGCGTATGATGAGGGAACAAGGGGGACCACCTTCTTATGATGGCAATGGTGTGCCACGTGGCAGGAAAGGTGGGCGACCAGTTCCTCCTGTGGGTGGTCCGGCACCAATTCTTTCAATGGGTCCTGCTTTTAGGCAGGACCCACGACGTATTCGGAGGTATCTTTTCTTTTAAAGAAATCTGTTAAATGTTGGTTGTTTTCGTTATAAATTTGAACTTGCCATGACCCATAACTCAAAAGTACTTGGCTATTGGGTGCATTTTTAAGTTTTGTGGCCTTGTGCTTTAAGTAAGTCTATTTTATCTCCTTTTACATCTAAAAGGTAATTTATGCTTGAAATCCATTTTCCTTCTCGAACATAAGAGATGCTAACTTTGAAAGGAAGCTACTTCTGCAGTCTTTCAATTACAGTTGCATGTTTTTTTTGTTTTATTATTTGATTGAATGGGATTATCACACTTTTCCTCACTTGCAGCTACCAAGACCTTGATGCTCCAGAAGATGAAGTCTCTGTGATAGATTATCGGAGTTTATAGGCCAAAAGTGTGAATGTTGCTATGCAGGATCAGGCTATCATATTTTATGCGTTAGGGGTGATCGGAACATGCACTTAATTTGTGGAGAGTATAGTTGTTCCACCCGTAATTATGGCAGGCGGGGTTGTTGATAGTACTCAGAGAATAACCTTCTGCGTTTTCCGCCAAGTTATAATCCCATAACCGGTAAGCTGAGCGTGTTCTTGTGTACACAAGTTCCAAATGTGTAGGTGATAAGGAAATGCATGGATGGAGTACATTCTGCGTAGCCCCTCTGAAATGGTTGTCATTCATGGTTTTGTAGCAATTGCTGGAGTTATCGTTTTGCTTTTCCTGTGGTGGTCAGTTGTGTTCGATTGCGTACATCAAGTGCTTTGCTGCCACAAGCCTTTGCAATTAGTAAATTCTATTTCGTCTGTTTATTTAGCGTGGTATGTGAAAATCATCGCAAGTGGGTAAATGCTTCAGAAAATTGAAAAACCACTATATACATATTTTCTAAAATGAATGAAATACTGCAGAAAGAAATTTTAAAGTGTACACATTATAAGCAATTTGGTGATTACAACAGGGGGGGGGGGGAGAGACTCATGGTTATGCTGCATCGTCATTGCATCTAAGCTTGGAGTACTATTATAAATCAATCTCTTACTTAAAATCTAATTGGGTGATTCCACAATTTCTTCCTCAACCTCTTCCCCTGCACTCATGAAAAATCAATAATCAACATGCTAACACCATATCTGCTTAAGCATCAGTTGAAAGCAAATCCATTCATCAAAACAATAAGCAAATATGCACTACCATTCTTCATCCACAAAAACAGATTAATAAGTTCATGTTTGGCCGAATAACACACTTTATTCAATTTAACATGTCATATCGAACAAATCCACAATCAACATTGCAAGGAAGTTTTCGAATTTAATCAATACCCAATTGTTAAAAAATTCGTAGTCAACCGTTTCTCAATTATTTAATTAAAAAAATCTGTGACAAAATCACGAACTAATAATCCACGTATAATTTAAGTGCACAATTTTGCATCCTCTTCCTCATCACCCTCCTCCTCCCCTGCCCACATCAATAGCCAATAATCAAACCTCGTCATATTTCCTGCGTATTTGAATCCGCACCATTGGTTGAAACACAAATCCAATCAATCATCCCTAAAAAGATTAATATCCCAAACCCATGCTTTCCCAAAAAACAGACTACATTCAGTTCAATTCATCACATTGAACATTTCCACAATCATCATTTCAGATAAATTTTCACAAATCAATTGCTATCCAAAAGTTTAAAAACTAAGCCCTTCTTTTCACAAAAAAAAAAAAAAGAACAATCTGTGACAAAACGATTAAGTAGATTAACAATCCTAAAGAATGCCCAGCAAATAATTGACAACCGTAAATTATCCCAGATTGATATTCCAAAGTTCATGCATTTTTATAACCGTGTATTAGTTTATTTTGTCCCATAGAACAACACTTAAAACAATCTTCATTTCAAAGTAATTTCCACATTTCAATCCATACACCCAACCGTTTAAAAATCGATAGTGAACCTTTCCTCCATCAACCAAATGCAAAAGCAAAGAATAAAATCACTGCCAAGCTTGAAAATCTTACAAATTGTGACCAAGTTTGAAAACCATTCCCCAATTTTCACGTTTGATTTCCAAAACATTGCTCCTCAAAGAATTTTCACTCACTCCCATTTCAATGAAAAAATACCCAATCGCTCAAACATAACCTTTCCACAATCATTAACCAATTGAAAAACCTGTGACAAAAACACAACCTAAAATTGACAGGCCTTGAAAAAAATTCACTCAATGTGACAAATCAATACCCAATTGTTCAGCAATCAACCTTTTCCCCTATTTCATTATTAACCAATTGAAAAATCTGTGACATAATGACGAACTAAGATTAACAATCTTTAAAAAAAAAATTCACATTTGGGCAAATAAATTAAGAACTGATTCAATCACGCACATTAGGATTCGCCGTCGTCTTCAACATTGACACCATACATTCAATCACTCATATTCCATTTCAATCAGTATCAACCTTTTCTCAATCAACTAACTGAAAAACCTGTGACAAAATCACTAACTAAGATTAACAATCTTTTTTTTTATAAAAAAAAAACCACTCAGTCTTGAGAATGTGGCCAAGTTTTAAAACCATTCCCCAATTCTCAAGTTGGATTCCAAAACATTGCACACAGAAGTCAATCACTCACATTCCATTTCAATCAATACCCAAGTGTTCCCAATTGTTCAACAAATAACACCTTTTTCTCAATTCAATCAAACCAATTGAAAAACTGTGACAAAATCACGAACTAAGACTTGAAAAAAAAATCCAAGTGATTCCAAAACAATGCACAAAGAACTCAATCACACACATTTCAGCACCTTCTTCTCAATAAAACGATTGAAAAATCTAGTGACAAAATCACTGAAAAAAGACAAGGAATGAATTCAATCACTCACATTCCATTTCAAACAATACCCAACTGTTCCCAATTGTTCACGAATCAACACCTTATCTCAATTCAATCAACCAATTGAAAAATCTGTGACAAAAAAAGGACAAGGAATGAATTCCATCACTCACATTCGGATTCGTCGCCGTCGTCTTCAACATCGACACCATACATCCGGTTCAGGTAGTCCACCGCCGATTTGGTGAAGACGAGCTTCTCGGCGTCCAAGACGTCAAAGAGGTTGAGCGTCCGAGGCGTGAGTAGCTTCAACGTCCCGATGTTCCTGCTCGACAGCAACACGTTCTCGGCCAACTCATCCTCCCCGCCGAACAAGAACATGGCCTTCTCCTTCGGGTCCAAACCCCACCTCCTCATCGCCGACACGAACTCCCTCGTCCTCGGCCTCTCGAATTCCGACGCGAAGTCCTCCACCACAACGGCGGCGCCGGCGCCGCCGACGGCGCTCGCGATCGCCGTCGACAGCGCTAGCCGCTTCTCCTTGCGGTTCATCTTCGCCGACCAGTCCTTCGGCTTCGGCCCGAAAACCACGCCGCCGCCGGGCCGCAGCGGAGTCCGCTGCGACCCCCGCCGCGCCCGGCCCGTCTTCTTCTGCGGGTACGGCTTCCTCCCCCCGCCCCGCACTTCGGCGCGGGTCAGCGTCGACGCCGTCCCCCGCCGCTTGTTCTGCAGGTCCGTCACCAGCCCCCGGTGCACCACAGCCCGCGCCGTCTCCGGCGGCGCCGACCGCAACTCCAGCACTGCCTCACCCACCTTCTCCCCGCCGAAGGACAGAACCGGCAGCGCCGGCGACGTCGCTTCGCACCGCAGCCGGCCTCGCTCCCGCCCACCTCCCCTGCTCGCAGGCACCACCACCCTACACCTCCGAGACAGCGGCGAGCACCCAAAAACGGAGGATGAAACGAAGCACACCGACTGAAAACTAGCCGACACGGCCGTCATGATCGACTTCTTCGCCGGAAAACAAGAAAGTTGGGATCTTTGTTGCCGATATCCCTTGAAAACCTTATCAAGCTTTCATGGCCGACGAGCCAGATGACGATGGGGAGGTCCTAAATGGGCTTATTAAATGGGCCGAGTCCACTGTTGGGCTTATTATATGGGCCGAGTCGATTGGAGAGCTCTAGATATATATAAAGGATGCTAGAGCTGGTTTAAGATTTCCAACTCGAACTCGAATCAAATTAAATAATACACCTCACTTCGGTTCGACTCAATTCATACATGTAAATTAAATAATATATTTTATATATCTTTTATATAATTACTTGAATAAAATGTAAAAATTAATAATTAAAATTATGTCTTAATGATGATTTTACATAATAATATAATAGGTTCATGCACAAACAAACAAATTGGTGTATGATTTATATGAAATTAAACTATTTAATCCTTCAAAACTATTTTTTAAAGTTATGTAAAAGAAATATATAAATAAATAAACCTCAAACTTTTTTTTATTTGATCAATTTGGTTCAAAGACTATTTAGCTCAACTCAGAAGACTTGACTTGACTCGCCCGATTAGCATACTAAAAAGCACATGTATGTTAAATAAGCTGGGTTGATTTGGCTTTGTAAAGGGCTGAGTCTGTCGAAAACTTTATTTAAGGTAAATGGAACAACACCAAATTGGGAGATTTCCTTTGGGTAAGAAAATTTCCTTGTTTGCACTAAATTGTGTAAGATTTGATTAATTAATTTCTATGGGCGAGCAAAGAAAGCTTACTGTTGTGAGCTATAAAAGGAGGTTTAATGGGGTTTTTGTTTGTCTGATTATACCACCTCTGAGGAGAAAAATTACTATCATCTTCTTCAAGTAATTGTTTTGCATTAATTTGAGGTATATTACTTTGTTGTTTTGATCATTATTAGTTCATTTAATTAGTTTTTACATTACTGTTTTTTTTTTGCTTGGTTTGAATAAATTATGTGAATTTTTTATATTTGATGCTTCTAAGGTTAGTTTTCCAATACAAAAACAATATACATTGTTTTTTTTATTGGTTTGCCATTTGTGACTTGCTCAATCTTAGACTATATTTTTGTTAGTAATTGTATTTTTTCTTACGGTCTTTTTGGTTGTCCTAAAATTACAAAAAAAAATTATAAAAGTTGAAGGGCAAAAATTCCCTTCTGCTTGGATGTTTTGAAATTTAATTATAAAAATTTTATTTTTATTCAAAACAAGTTCATGAAAAAATTTACAAATAAATATTATTTTGAGAAAAATAATAAAAATAGACAAATTTTTGAGAGAGAATCAAATATTTTATTTTCATTTTATGTTCTTACTACCCAAATATATAAAACAAATCTTTATAATTTTTATGTCATTCCATTTCATTACATTTTTATTTCTAATGAAAAATATTTTTTACTTATACAACTTTCTTGCCAATTAAACGGACCCTTAATAATTTTTAGTCAAAATTATTAGTTCTTAGATGATTGAAGTATATATTAGCAGCAAAATAATTCTAAACTTCTAAAATACTTGTTTTTTGCTTCACATATCTATGCGGCATGTCTATCTACATACTAGAAGTTAAATTTACAAGATTAGACTAGGGATCATTGAGCTGATTAATCTACTGTAACATGATTTACCCATGTTGATGATCAAATCAGGAAACTCTGATCATTGTTAGAAGGAGAAGCATATAAGGGCATAGAAAATAGTTGCCTTTTGTTCTCTTAAATTCCATGAAGTTTTTCCATATTATAAAAACTGAAATGAACATTTTTTCTTATATACCATAAAAACGATACAACTGCATACCAATCATTATAAGTGGTAACTGCAACTATATTAAAAACTCTGGTCTAATCACCATACCATTTTTCTTATCGCAGCTCAAATTATCTGATCCATGAAAATGCTTGCCACCTTGCTAAGGAGCTTGGGGAAGGAGGTTGATCATGGGGAAGGCTGCGCTTCCCATGGCGTTGATAGAGACGACCCAAAACGCAACCAAGCATTAAGAAACCGAAGGAAAGGACTGATCAGAAAATGCTAAGTACTGTCGAAGCTATGCGACATCAACGTCTGCGCCATCTCCTTCCCACTGGGGTGCTAGCAGCGGTGCCGGTTCAAGATCAAGACCTTCCCCAACGACGCCGACGAGGTGAAGCGCATCGTCGGTGAGTTCCGACTCAAGCACGACAAGAACATGGACAACGCCAAGAACCATTCCACCTTCGCCTCCATCCTTCAACACAAGACTGTGAAGCTTGGAGAAGAGCTGGAGCAGCTGATCACAATCAAAGGCGATGGCAAAGATATTAGTGCCGGCTCCTCCAACCGATCCTTTTTCCCGATGGATGAGAAGCACTTCTATGGCGTGTCAGAGGCATCGCTCGGAATCATGGCTGCTCAAATTGGTGAAAAGATCGTCTCCCTCGAACCAGCAATCGAACAAATGAGGATGGTGGTGTTGCCCAACAAAACCAAGCCATTTTGCTCCCAGCAATATCTGCATTGCAAGATGCCCATCAATCCATACATGGGTCATGACAACATTGACATGATGGCGACACTGTACAAACCTCAAGTAGTACCAGTGAAGCATTTGAACATCTTTTACGGGGGATCACAGTATGCATACCTGGTGGAACCGTCGCCGCCTGCACCGGCCATGACAGCTTACAATAGCTGCAACAATGACTTCAAGATCTGTCTGGAGAGCTACATCAACAACTACTGGCCTGGCGTCTTCAACAGCTTCCACCGGCAACTGGGTCGACGTCGATTTCAATGTCTGCGGGACTTTGAATGGCGCCGAGGAGGAGCCTAATCAACTGCAATTCTTATCTGCATACTCCACTTTCGTCCAATATTGCCGGCGGTGGTTCTTGAGTTTTTTTCGTTTCAATGACTTGTGGTGGGATTTGACTAATTTTGCATGGTGTGGCCAATTGGGTTATGGGAAGAGAGTATGGTTCTTCTCTAGGGGATTTTGATGTTATCGATGGTGGCTATGGATCTCATGAGTTCTATCCGGGTGGATTTGGGATTATTTGAGATTTAAATTTATGATTCCAAAACAAACTATTTAGCTTGTAATTGAACCAAAATTAAACTATTTAAACATTAGGTTTATCTCAACTTACGCGCCTAAGAAAAATATATATGAATAATATTACTTCAGTTTTTTCTAATTCGACTTTGAGCTTTTTGAACTCGACTCCAACCCAAAATAAACGATGTTGAACTCAATTCAACATGGGTAGATCATTAGCACTTTCAAATCTAAGTATTTTATAACACAACCATGCACAGTGCGTGTCAATTATCATAACAGTATGGACAGCCTATCCGATCAACCATTGGTAGCAACGACCACTTATTAATTAAAATAACAAAACATATTGCATAAACATGCCCTCGGACACCAATATGGCGATCGTCCCCTGTGAAAGACCACGAGGCCGGTGTTCCCCTCCGCCCTCCCCCCCTCCGTCCCAGGGAAGGGCCATGCCATCCCATTGAACCTGTACGCCACCCCGCTAAGTACAGCTGCCAGCCACCCCTCACTTCTAAAATAGATATGAGTTCAGACCTTAATAAATGCTAAGAGGTATGGGTAGCTAGTCATTTTCGACAAGGCCACGAATTCTCCACCCCCACCTATATGGCTCTTGTACCCGGCCGACGACACAACCACCAGCAACGCCTTGTGTTCCCCCTCGTTGCTGGCCCCCTCTGCACCTCCCATTTCTCCACCTCCTTCCTCACCAGCTTCCAATATCGACGTATTCAGAAATGCAAAGATTCGTATTAGTCGACGTCAACGATTTTCATTGGCATACTTCGAAAATGAAAGGGCAGTAAGACACCACTCTGGTTTTCGAAATAGGATTATCTAATTCACAAATCTGATTTGTGAATGCACTTTACCATGTTAGTGAAATTATATTTTAGGGTAGCAAACATATTCTTATTGCAAAGCCCACCCCAAAACCAATCCAAGCCTGTTAATTATATTTCTCAACCTGAATCACATGTAGGCATAAAAAATATAAAAAAAACATAAAATAAGTTTTACAATAGATTGATGTAATCTAATTCATAATAAATTTATAATGAAATGCTACAAGGAGTTAGTAAAACGGGCAATCTCAATTATACTTGCGAATCTGGCTATAAATCTACATTAACGGATTGAGATGAGTACAACTTTTATACGAATAAGAGTCAAAACCAAAAAATTATTACACACCTCTCACCCATAAAAATCTGATTTATAGGCTTACAAGCCGAAAAAAATAAAAGATAAAAGAGATCCACACTAAATTGACAACTTAAATTCGCTAACAAGTGTAATCTCATCCACAATATGTTAACAATAAAATACAATTTATATTATCAATCTACTTTAATAACATAAATTAAATTCACAAATTCACTAACCCCTCTATATATTATTAATTTACTTTAACAGTATAAATCAATTTGACAGTCTTAAGAGGTGAACTAATCTTATAAGGGGCATAGAAAACAATGAAAATAACCTATTTTTTGTGTTAAAAATAACAGCCAAAATAACTAGGTAATTTTGAGTGGTTTTCAGCTTGGCTTTTTCCCACTAAAACATTCGCCATACCTAGGGAATTTCGTTAATGATATTTTCCTATACAATTATGAACTATAAATGTTGTCTATCATGTTCCAATCAAGTTCAGAATATGGAATTTAACATTACACACGCTAAGACTCCCATCATGCATCATCTAATTAAAGATGTTTCCTCGATAAAAAATAAAAATAAACTACTAGCCACAAAATTGCTCAAGCAAGCATATTCTGGTTTTGCCCAAAATTTGTCAACTCAAGCATTTGGCACAAAATATGCCAAATTCTTCCATGACTAACACTAAAATGAAAAGGATATGTTTTTCATATACATAATTGCCATTTTCTTCGTACAACATATCTTCATAAGAGGCATCATTCCATTATGCAACTTGCACTAAAAATGTCCCGCATTAGCAAATTCCCTGGTCTACAAACATTACAAAGAACTCAAATCAACTTCAATTTCAATCCAGCTAGCACTAATGCCATCGCTCTCCCGTAATCACATAATGCATGATTTGCATACCCAGTTACTCTAATAAAAATGAAATTACGATTGAAAGTACTTGTATATACAAGCTCATAAATTTGCAGAATCATTAACATACAACATGAAAGGAGTTATAATTCAAGAACGTAATTACTAATATTTCAATTGACAAAGAACAACAATCCAGATTGTTGGCGATGATAATCGCAGATGTTCAGGAGTAACAGATGCCATACAAATATATTCTATAATCGGGAAGAGATCCAGCAGTCAAATGCAAAAAGATAATGATGTTTCCTGGTGACGAATTTGATAGTACTGTTGATTTTGAAGGAGTTACAAGAAATTATAATTAGTTTTCTATTGCATGCAGTAGAAATAACTAAAGATTATCAATTTTATGTCTATAAAACATCATTAATGTAAAATATGCAAACTCAGATGAATCTATCTAAATACCTCTATAGCCACCTACAAAACAAAACATGATGCAATTCCCTTGCTAATTTTAATGGAAGTTATGAGAAGATTTTGCTGGAACAACATCCTAGAGTTTCAAAAAAACAGAAGAGAGAGGTACAATTCAGCTGCCTACATAATAAAGTTCAAATTACCAGCTTTTTGCATAAAAAATTTAATAAATTTTTCCTCAATGAAAAAGCCCAGAGCTGTAGAGATGCACAAGTTGAGGCATCATACTGAAATATTAGCAAAAATTATAGAAACACAATGCCCCAAAAGAACCATAATAAATTTACATCACTCTCCCATAACTCAATGATGCATACTCAATTATACACTAAAGCAGATGATATTATGATCAACCACACTTGTACTGAACACACTACTGACCATGAGCAAGACCTACACATATATATTACTACAATCCGGAAGCCATAAAGCTACATTACCCAACTTAAAGGATATATTTCTCATCAAACACAATGTTGGAAAAAAGTTGCCATTTGCTACCCAACTTTTCCTTAGCCAACAAAGATAAAAAGTCACTATACATCAAAATCAATCATAATAAGCATCAGAAGTAAAACATAAACCCGTTTTAAAAGTCATGTATCTGAAATCATAAACGCCTAGAAGAGATCCAGTTTTCTCACGTCTTCAATTCATTCAATGAAGCTAATCTATCGGCTGGATGATTGACTAACAATGTAAATGACTCCAAGATATATCATTTCACAAGCATTAGGTCAATTCACATTGTTAAATCATTACAACCAAATGAAGAAACACATAAATCCCCACATCTCTCGGCAACCATAACCCCTTCTCAAAAATATACACAACCGCAATGCCCCAATACGGAATCATTAATAAAGTTACAAGACCCAACTTAAGGATATATTTGTTATCAAAAGCAATGTTCGAACAAAGTTGCCATTTGCTACACAATTTTTCCTTAACCAATCGAAGACAAATGCCAACCTCCATCAACATTTTTCATAATTAATAAGCATTAGAAGTAAAACATAAGACAACTTGCCCAAATCCAGATATCCAGTTCTATCATATATGTAGAACTCAATTAAATGATGCATATTTATCGCCTGGATGATTGAGCAATCATATATACATATGTATGCCCGTCGACACAAATCATTTAACATTTAACAAGTTGATTCACATTGTTAAATTATTACCACAAAACAAAACATTGTAACACATAAATCTCTCCATTTCTCAACAACTATAACCCCATTGGCATAAATATATACAACCTTCAAGTAGTAACAAGCATCAACAACAAACGGCATAAACATATCAAAGTTCTTAAAACATTTACCCTTGATTTATTGCAGATACCCAGCTGCTCAAATCCATCCCTTCTCATCAGTAATTGCCCCGGAAATCACTGTAATCATCCCTTGCCGAATAATCAGCACTCACCTTCCCACCGAACCTCTCCCCTCCATACTTCACTCCCTCCCCCAGCGCCAACGCGCCCATGGATCCGGCCAGACCACCATCCGCCATGGGATCACTCCCCCCAACTTGCCCCATTTTCGCCCCCCTCGCCTTGCTACCATCATAGTAGCTCCCGACGCCGGCGCCGTAGTCGACCGGAGCAGACGGGCCGCCATAGTACGAAATCGGCGGCGGCGGGGAGTGGGGGAAGTAAGCGCCGGGGGTGTAGTATCCTGCAGGGTAAGAATCGGGGAAGCCGCCGTAGGCGGGGCGGGGCGGGGGAGGCTGGTGGTGGCCGTGGTAATAGCCGGCCGGTGGCGGCGGCAGAGGCGGGGGAGGGGGGAGGCGCTCGCGGAGGCAGATCTTGAGGCGGATCTTGCCGTG
>JAVDBV010001501.1:0-12418 GCA_032619315.1 Piper longum
TGCATCAATTGACCTAGAAATAAGGGTTTTTTGTTCCTAAGTTCTGGGTGGAAGAAACAGATTTGAGGAAAGTTTTGTTGTGTTTGGTGGAATGTTGGATTTGTTTTGATGGAATAATTCGTGTAGTGATGGTTTAGAACAGACCTGACATTGATGATGAGTGGCGGGCAAAGAGTATTCTTATCTGTGTTAGATTATACATTAGCATGAATTTGTTGTATTTGGTGGAACGTGCAATTGTTTTGATTACAAAATTTGTTTACAGTAGAAGTTGTAGGACAAGCCTAGAAATTAATGGTGATGTTCTCAATTTCTGCTTATTTAAGAAGCATAAGGTTTTATTTTGTTGTATAGTGATGAAGAATTTTTTTACTTGTAACAATACATTATCCAAGGACGAGATTTATGTGATGTTTCAGTGTTTCATTGTTTGATGATGAGCTATGTTTATTAGTATTTTGAACTGCAACAGCCAGTATATTTGTATTCCTTTTAGCCTTATATAGTATTATGTTGTGAAAGTACTTTTTACTTTATGGTTTGGTTGGCAAATTGTAGAATTTTAAACTGGATCCTGGATTAAGCTAATGAATGGCTCACACTGCCGGTGAATTTATTCTCATTTTTTGTTTTTGGAAGAATAGTGTTGCACCATAGACTTCAACTCCACCAATGCTTGTGCATCGTCAGTCCCAAGCCTTGACAAAGAAGGAGGGTGGCTTCAAAGAGGGCATTTGGCCATCAAAACTTTGCCTTTTTGTCATCACATAAGTCCTAGTTTAGGATCATTGTGCCCAACGCCTTTTTGGGTGTCAAGTGGAAGAAAAAGAAGAAAAGATGGAGAGTTTTGCACCATAGATACTGTTTTCATGTTTTGAACGTAAAACTTATGGTAAATTCTGAAAGATTTGTAAAAATATTGCTCAAACTTGATTGTTTATGGAAGGTGAATGATTGATTCAAGTCAATAGCTATTCTTCACCGTTATACTTTGAGAATGGTTCCACGGTTGTCCATTCGAAGTTTGCTTTGTTTTTTTTCTTTTTATTTGAATTTTATGCTAATTAGTGCAGTCTACATAGACTATTTCAGGTGTTGAGTTTTGAAATTTTATTGATTATTTTATCGTATGAATGGATGCAGTCTTCAAAGTACAGTTTGAATTTATACTTTATCACAGATAGAAGTGGAAGATCCTTTTTGAATCTATCTTTTAATCGATTTAAGTTTTATATCCGCCTGCCTTGCATTGTTTGGTATGTGTTTGGTACACGGAAGTGCACTTTTCCAGTTTTTTTTTTTTTAATTTGATGAATTATCCTGTTTGTGCGTCTCTAATTAAGTACTTGAGTCCATTTTTTATACAGAATTCATTCAATTATTTGGTAGTCATCCACTGTTTGGTATATCGACTGTCAGATAATTCTTTGCAGACAAATTTAATTAAGGAAAGCATCAGAATGGGGTACAATGATTTGGGTGATTTCCATTACACTCATGGTCAGCTTGGGGAAGCCTTAAAAAGTTATGTTCGAACTCGTGATTACTGTACCACATCGAAGCACATACTACAAACGTGTTTGAATGTTATTTTGGTCAGCATTGAAGTGGGTCAGTTTATGCATGTCACTAACTATGTCAGTAGAGCAGAACAGTCTATAGAAAGCTCAGAAACTGTAGCATTTGCAAAGCTGCGCTGTGCTGCAGGATTAGCTCACTTGGAAAATAAGAAATACAAACTCGCTGCTAAAAAGGTGTGTTTTTGAAGCTGCCTCATCTTGGTTGAAGAATGAGCAAATTTTGATGATTTCTATGTGGAGGAGGATTAAGTGAACTTTTTAATGTATAAAGGATTAGAAACATCAAATGAAGCATATTCTGAAATAACTTTGTGTATGTGTATTCTTTTATTCATCTTTCTATATTGGTAAAATGTCAACAAAAATGAACCATTATGCCATTAACATTATGGCTAGAATAGAGCTGTTCTTTTTAATGCGACCTATCCTTGTAGAGTGATGTTTGCTGCTTTTTGACAGTTTCTAGAAACTGGGGTGGAGCTAGGAAGCAACTACTCGGAAGTTATTGCACCTCAAGATGTGGGAACGTATGGTGGTCTTTGCGCTCTAGCCTGTTTTGACAGGATGGAACTTAAGGCATTTTCTTTTGATACTTTTTGCCCTACTTACCATTTAAACTGAGTTTGTTTTGTTTGTATAATCTTTGTTACTTCATTTGCCTTGCAGACAAAAGTTATTGATAATATTAATTTCAGGAAGTTTTTAGAGTTAGTGCCTGAAATAAGGGAGCTTATTCATGATTTTTATGCGAGGTAAATTGGCCCTCCTTATTTGTATAGGAAAGTTAGGTAGCTAGCTGATATTGTTCTTGTAAAAATTGTATGTTACTGTGCACCATTTATCACATTTGGTTGCCACCAATCATCGTCTGTTCTTCAACACAAATTAGGAATGAATATTGATCTCATTTTGCAAAATAAAATGCTAGGCCGTAGATTTTAATTACTGCACACGCAACATCATATAAAATAATATCTTCAAATTGTAAATGCACAATGTAAAATAATATTTAAGAATGTACTCATTTTTTTAGGTCATGCTTGCTGTTTCCTGCTTTCCCTTTTCGCGGTTCTTACATCTGATAGACTGGACCATATTGTTGCAGTCGGTACGCTTCATGCCTCGAGTACCTTGAGAATCTGAAAGCAAATTTGTTGCTTGATATTCACCTACACGATCACGTTGAAACCCTTTACAGCCAAATCCGCCACAAAGCCCTCATCCAATATACCCTCCCGTTCATTTCAGTTGATCTGCACACAATGGCTGGTGCATTCAAAACTGATGTTGCTGGTTTGGAAAAAGAACTAGAAGCGCTGATCACAGATAACCAAATTCAGGTGTGTTCCCCGTGACCAATTTGGCTTTTTCTATTTTTCACTTCTTGGTTGTCTTCAAAAGACATAGGTTTTAGATTTTCTTTAAAAAAAGAGTTCATGGCTCGCAATGACGAAAACCACACTGTGGATAGTGTATTTGATGTATGGTAACAATGAAGAGAACCTCACCGTCAGTGGAGTTCTGAAATCATCACATTATCATTCACACGGCCAACCTTTATTGTGAGTCTATTAAATAAAGTAAAAAAATATATCATGGGCCATTGGTGTGTTTTGAAGAAAGAACGTTAGATTTTCAAAATTTAGTTATGCATCTTTGCCACCAACTGTTTTCATTGTTTGTCCTGTAGGCGAGAATTGATTCACATAACAAAATCCTCTATGCAAGACATGCTGATCAGAGAAATGCGACCTTCCAGCGCATTCTACAAACGGGAGACAAATTCAACAGGGATGCACGTGCTCTTTTGCTTAGGGCAAGCCTTCTGAAGCATGAATTCAACCTTACAGCCTCAAGGAAAATTTGAGCCATTTGATCTTGGAACCGTGAAAACAGGGACGAGGGTGTTTGGACGTCTGGTTGATCTTCCTCCCTTGTTTTAGATGGTTGCTATTGCAAACACCCTGATCTTCCTCCCTTGTTTTAGATGGTTGCTATTGCAAACAGGGGCGAGGGTGTTTGGACGTCTGGGTCGGAGCAGTCTCTTGGGAGACACTCAAAAAGAAATAAATCGAGCCTTTGGGAATATTGTGTTATGGTAGATATGTATTCAATTTTGGGCTCTTTTTGGGGTGGTAGCTTCCAACTTCAAGCCCGAATTGTTGATTTCTTCATATGATGATGCTCTCTGGTCGCAATCCCACTCATTTTTTTTATCACACCGTGCAAGTGTTTACATCCTCTGGTATCGTCTTTGAACAGAAAATATGTGATTGGTTGTGTTTAATTACTATTATACAATGGTGCCTTGAATGTCTTTCATATTTCGTTTGAAGTGGGTTGAAAAAATGATCTTATGATGTTTTTCTAATAATTTAGAAATGGATAATGTTTGTGATAATGTTACAACTTAATTCTATTTTTTTCTCAATCTAACGGCATCAACGTTAAGGCGTTAAGGCTTGTCGCTTAGGTTTGACATTTGGTTTATATCACTAATTTAATTTATCTTGTTAATAATAGAAATAAAAGGCCCATTCAATATTCAATGAAAGTCAAATGGGCTTTTTGAATATTAGAGTTTATTTATAGCATGAAAGAACTTGCAGCATGGGGATTAACCTATTAATGCATTTTAAAAAAACTCTATTTGCATTTATTTGATTCCTCTTTACCCAGAAAAATTTATCTATAAAATTTAAACCTGTTTTGCTTGGCTGTAAGTGTTGAAGGAATGTTAATTTGTGTTGATTATCTAAAATTAGGTGTTGTTGATGTTGGTGCTTCAGTTGTAGATCAGCCACGGCGTTGACCAGGCAATGGCTCGCGATGACAGAACTAAGATATATTTTGGTTTGCTCTCAAAGAAATAAAATAAATAAGACAGTATTAATATTAATATGTCAGTTCGTTTCGTTGCTAATTACTGCTCTTGAACAGGGCTAACGGGTTGATTAACGGTTGAGATGGAGCTGAACAAACGTTTGTGGGTCCCACGCGTTGATGGCTATTTTTGTCTTTGTCGGCGGCCATGTGTTGGCTAGGTTGACCGGGCCCACAATTGGCGTGTAGTTGTTTTTGTCGAGAGACCACCGACGCAAGAGACATGAGTCGGTGAACCTGCTCCCATGTGTGGCGACGTTGGAGGTTGGCCCCATTTGGAGGTTATTGTGGACAATTCACTATAGTGGGATCTCGTAACTTTGGCTTAAATTCTGTCCATCAAAAATAGTTAATTTTTTTTTGTCACTTAGTATGTTTAATTTTCCATTAGAGTTTTTTAAAATACAAGTTCGGCTACCCTAAGTAAAGACCGGGGCGGCCAAGAGGCAGCCAGATCTAGCCATCATCGGTTGAAGACAGCCAGTCTAGCCTCCTTGGACTAAGAGTGGCTAAATTTAACCGTCACCGGCTTGGATTGTAAGAGTAGTAAGTAGTCATATTTTGAAAAGTTAATTTAAGTTTTAAAACGAAAACTAAATTAGAATGTAGTATCATCATTATAAAAAAGTTTTTCCTTTTGTACTTAGTTTTGATTTTTCTAACCACATATAATATGAAAAGAAATATTTTTCCTTTTTCATTAAAAGCTCAAAAAGTTAATATTGCTAAATTTTAAATGACCTTCTAAAAAATAGTAATTTATTCACTTTAGTTATGAGAAGAATTTAGTATGTTTAGTTAACATGGAAGAAGTTCAAAAATTTTCAAAATGTATTGTTACTATCATTATACTTGTTATTGTGATTACTATTAATACATAATACATACTTTTAATAAGAAAGTTAGAAACTAATAATTTCATGTGTGTTGACTGAAATTAGTGTCACAAGAATGGTAATGATTACAATTTGTAAACATGAGTTATTCATGATAAATTGATTTTATTGTGTCAACTCTACTTAAACAGCCACTAAATTGTTAAAAAAAAAATACTGAATACTACAAGGCAAGTGGGATTGAGCCAAATTTCTATGCAAGTTGGAGTCATTTAGACACCGGCATTGACCAATACATCACATCCAATTTCATAACAGAGTCTAGGTTTGATATCAAAAGTCTTTTGGTCCCCAAAAATTAAGAAGAAATTTGAAGGAGTCAACTCCACAATTGGCCATATCTTTCTTTTGAGAGCTAAAATGCCTCCAAGGCTATAAAATCTAATCGATATATGGGCCTTTTAAGGTTTGGTTGTTATACCCACCAATCTTAACAATAAAATTTTTAAATAATAATAATAATAATAATAATAATGAGAAAAGTGGGATTTGCACAGTTCTATGGATAGAATATATATACTGTGGTTTCTACAACAAGTTCAAAGAATCCCACCTGATGAGATAAAAATTTGTGGTCAACACCAACCTTCAACCATCACAGAAAGCTATGCAACTGCATTGACCTAAAGGATCGGTAAAAGTTAAAGATCCATTTTCAATATAAGTATTCAAAGCATTTTTCTTACAAAGAAAAACTTCTAATCATAGTTTAAACTTTTAAATATTACACTCAAAAAAATGAAATGATTGTTAAATCAATAATATTATGGCAACTAATATTAAAATAAAATGACTTCTTATCCTATGATTTTATGAAGTGTGACTATTTTAGTGTAGAAAAACTATTGCATATATACACCTCCTCTACAATTAGACACAACAACGTGGCGACATTGTGGGCAAGTATAAGATCCAAGGTGGGCCCACGGAAATATTTTTTGCAACTTTTATTTATAATTATTGTGGTAAGTTAGTCAAAAAATTAGTTTCTTATATTGAGGAAATTCATGGGTGCCCTAACTATTTCTTAATTCTTCATAAAAAAAAACTATTTATCCGTTACCAATCAGTCACCAGCTAATACAAAAACATGTTTTAAAAATGTTAAGCGTATTGTCAGCACCACCAGAGCAAAATCAGATGAAGTTTTGAGAATTTTTTTAATTTTTTAAACAAAACTTGCCAAATCTATGACAACAGTAGTTTTAAATATTATCTCGGTTATCATACTAAATTTATAGCCAGTACAGTATAGGATATATTTTTAATTCAACCATATTGAACTGGGTTTAACTCTATTATAAAATTATAAATAAAATATTTTATCAAACATTAAAGATATATTTTATTATCAATATTATTATTGAATACCGGTTAAAATATTTTGATTTTCAACAAAAAAATTGAATTTTATAAAAACATTTAAATTAAAAAAATAAATATAAATTAAAATGATACAAAAATTTAAATTATACCAAATTAAAACAGTATGCGATATACTATAATATGGTATTTAATACTAAAAAAATATTCTCTGGCACATACTAGGTAAGAATCAAACCAAAAAGTATTCACCTAAGTAAGAAGGATGTCCTTGATCAATCCGCTAACCCTAAACATATTGATGGTAATTAATATTATTTAAAATTTAATTAAATTTTATTTTATGTTATTTTCGATTCAAAATCTAATTTGATATTAAACGATCCAAACGGTCTACCGGCCTAATTTTAGTGGCCCAAAACTCGACATTTTATATAAGGATAATGTAAGCAGTTCTTTATCTTCAAAGGTCCACGTGGAAACCATGAAATCAATGCAGCAGGCCATGCAACAAGGCCGAAATCTTTGACCCGAGCCCATTCCCACCGGTCCACTAGTGTGAACCGAATCAACAGCCCAACCCCACGAGGTTTGACCCGGGCGGTCGTGGTCTACACATTCCATGATGATTGATGCGTTTGACCCTTCGTATGTACGGCACAAGTGACAACCCTAGGCCTATAGCCTATATGTGTTAGTTGTAAGTGTCCGATGGACATTGGAATGTTAAGATGTGGGCACAAGGAAGGGAGGTGAGAGGGTCATCATGTGTGATTTGATTGGGCATGGGTCGGCTAGGGTGGGTGTGTGTAAGAAGTAGGGTTTAGTCTGGTTACTTGAGAATCTTGAATTCGGAAGATAAAAAAAGGATTGGTGGGAGGATGATGGCGGGAGAATTAAAATAAATATGAAAAAAAAATTAAAAAATCCGAAAATTACTCCTAACCTAAATTTTTTTAAAAAAGAAAAAAAACAAAATCAGGTCAGCTTTTTGAGGCAGTGGCCTGCTCTTAGACAGGCGCCCCTAAAAAATTGTTTTTTTTTTAAAAAAAAAAAATTTAGTTTAATAGTAGTTTTAATATTTTAATTAATTTTTCCTTTTTTTAGTAATTTATATTAACTCTCTGCCACCATGTAATATCAATAAATATCTCTCCCTTTCTACTAAAAACTAAAATAAAAATCAAATGATTAAGAAAAAACATAAATTATCATATTAATACCAAAAATACTAATTTGTGCTCGTGGCATTATAGCTCTAAGGTTTATTCGGTTGAAATGAAAATAATGTAAATAATATAAAAATTTTAAAATAGTAAACTTCGAGAAAGTAGATATATTTAATATATTTTGTGTATAAAAAAATATTAAGTAAATTATTTTGTGTTTAAATTAAATATAAATACATCTAAATGTGAGCAAAAAATAATCATGATTATTTTTATGTACTCTTCCATGAATATTTTATTTGAAATTTTTTTATATACAAGAATGTATGCCTGTCTCCCACTTAATGATATTTATCACTAATTTTAATACAAAAGATAATAAGCATGTGCCAATTTTTCTTTATAATATGTTACATATATAACTCTCTTAATAAGGTTGAGAATTTAAAATTTTTATATTATTTATATTTATTTCATACTAATTAAAGAGAGCCTTAAAAAAAGGTTTCTGATGATAGTCGCCAATTGAGCCCGACCTATTCGATCTGCTGGATCTAGATTGGATATGGGAAGAGGTGTAAAAAAAAACATGTTGCAAGCTAGATTTGATTGAGATCTGGTTAGATCTTGGCTAAGGCAACCATATCTACATACTTAATCACATTGACCTTCAGACATTATCAAAATTCAAATCTAAATCTCTTCGGTCGGCTATAACTTTGTGCCGGCCTTTGGTCAAATCTAATCGAGATTTATCAAATTTGCCAAATTCAAGCCGAAGCTCCCCGTATTAACATAGATTTACCTTTTATCATTAGCAAAGTTCAAATATAAATCCCCCGTAACTTCAATTTCATACTCTTTTATAATTCCCAACCCCTCAAATTTCCACCTCAAAACTGGTCCACCCTAAACTATCACCATCCTCCCACCCACTCTCAAACTCTTCTCTTCAATTTCCACTTATACCCCCAAATTGTCACATGTCATCTTCTTTGAATTGATTATTTTATGATAAGTATATTTTTATCAAATAATTATAGAAATATTAAGAACTTTTTACTTGAAAAGGATAAATTATTTTTAACATTATCAAGTGGTGCGAGAATTAAAATAAATTATTGGAAAGGGAAAATTAATGAAAATGTCAAAACAGCCACAAACAAAAAAATTAAGAAAATTTTAACCTTTTTTTCAAGGGCGTCCCCCCTTAGCAGCAACTGATCTCCCCTAACTAGGGCAGCAATATCTAGTAGCTCCCGCATATGGGGAGGTCGAATTTGACTACCACATCGTCAGGGATGGTAGGCCAGCCATTGTGATTCACCCTGTCAAAAAAAAGAAAAAGTTGCCTGCCAACTTAGGGGCAATTGAATCAAAAGGGTACTTATTAAGGAGCCACTAAAGTTGTAAACCGGATAGCATTCTAAATTAAATGGTCAATTGATGCCTCTCTCGACATTTTCTTATTTCATTTTTTAGTCCTTTAGGATTATTAGTATATCCTAAGCGATCTCCTTTCCTCCATAATTTTTTTAGCATTGAGCACGAAGGCCGAGACTCTCAGACAATCACTTTTAGTACTCTTTCAACCAAAAATTTGGATATGGGCTGTGTGAAACCCCATTTTTGGGTTAGGGTTTTACCCGATTTTAGTTTGCCCTATTCGGGTCTATATCACATTAGTTCTAACGAGCCTGAACCAGACTAATTTTCAAATTATGAGTATGGGCCCAGATGGTTGTATGAGCCCAGATGGCCATATGAGCATATTATAGTGGCTGATTATGCCAAACATACAGATAATAAGATACGAGTTATCAGTGTATACTGAGTTATACAGATTTGTTTATATATGTTAGACAGGATTTTAGGCCTAGATTTAGGCCGTTGCAACGTTTGGTATCCGTTTGGGATTTTATGGGTACATCATTTGCATGCAGCATAGGAATTTCAGATCACTTAGATTCTGCCCATGTGGGCCCACAACCCACAGGTCCGTAGGACACTCTCCCTCTCTACTTGACTCTTTGTGTGTAGATTTTGATCGTATTTTATATGTAGGATGACATCGGCAGAGTTTTATTAGATACCTTCGATGTTGGGCCATTTAGCCGTGTTTTATACGCAAGTTTTATAAAACAACAAGGATGAGATCCCTTGTTGGTTTTTGAACTTTAGTTCAAGAAATTTATTATACAAGCCTCATCCCTAAGCCTATTATATAAGTACGCACTGTTTTACGGATTTCACGAATAAGAGAATGAGGGGTACAGAAATATGTATGGACCGTGCTAGTACTCCTTCAAACCATGAGGTAGTGCGGGTGTATGATGGTACTGCGTAATGCAGCGCATTTCCGGAATATGTGGTACTAACTTAATTACTCCTTTGTCATTCGAGTACAGTGGCGGGTGATATGGAAGGTGTGAGGGCGTAAGTAATGTATGTATGTATGATTATGATTATGAGCCGTGCATGCGAGCTGACATTTGTTAAGTATGTTTGCTTACTGCCCGATGTGAGGCATTCTTGAAGTTTCATAAATTTTCGTAGGTAATGGAATACCCATTTGCCAGTTTCTATTAGTTATTTTTCGGACCAGTAACATTCGTTACTAACGGTTTTCATATAATATATGTAGGTTTTGCAAATCCTGTATCGACTTTGGTAGGAGGACAGATTAATGCTACACACACTTGAGCTTAACCTAATATTTACTTTCTTGCATTTATTTATATTTGATGTATTTTGATATTTATTTGACAATATCTTTCGTTTTCATGACACCAAGAGGGTTATTTCGATCTATTTTATCAATCGAGTCATATCGACCAACAGCTTTAAACATGACTCGACTCGATCATAACATTTCTGGTTCGGTTCTTAAGTAAACCGAAATCGGGGTGTTACAGGCTGCGCATAAACCTTCACATTCTCCGGGTATGAGGAACTCAAACTCGGTGTTGTCAGGATCCCTTGAGAATGGAATAACCCCGCCACTATTCTAGAACCTGCTTTGACTGGCACGTGCACCCGTTCATGGTACGTGTGAGTTGGTTTTCCCTTTTTCTCGTCTCATCGAAAACTCAATAAAATTATATATATAGGAATGAGAAGGGATTTATATAATAAGCCCGAAGGCGACTTGTGGTTGTTCTTTTTTTTATATATCATACTCGATGGATCTCATCCTTGAGGGCTAATAATTTGGAAAACTATTTGACTAAATGACCCGAGTTAAGTGGGATCCAATAAAACACCACTTAACCCGCCATACAATTAGTAAAAATAAATCACAATAGAATAGAATAATAAATCAAGGGCGAACGCTCAACGGACTTGTCAGAAGCTCTAAGCGTGTTCTCGCACTTAGGAGACGAACTCTTACTTCGTACCTACACTTCAAAACTAAATACTAATGCTCATTTTAATCATTTGATATATAAATGCGAAGAAGAACTATATAAAATCAGAGTCAGTCAAACAAGGAACACAACATAACATATGCAATCAGATAATACACGTGGTTACTAGCATAACCTAAGTACTCATAATAACTTAGCCCTTATTACCTCTCTCTCACATATTGATGCATGTATACTAACTCAAAGTGCTTCTATTATCATCACATTATATGAAACATACAACATCAATTACATCAAAATCTCAACCTAGGGCATCCAACCATGATTAATAATGACGTGACAGTATGTGACATTTACATTCAAATCATACAATCCATTCTAATCAATGATTAATACCTATTTAATTAGTTACCTACATCTTAATTCAATTATTAACATCATGTATTATAATTCCAGGGTAGAAGAAATGAATCCTCATTCAATTAGATATTAACTCTAACTCCAATAATTAGCTTAGTATTCAATTATACTAATTCAATCATAAAAACAATATACGTAATTTATGAATTAATTGTCTAACCCAAATTCACCATTATCATCCTTTTACATGCATTTGAATTTAAACTAATATCTATTTATAGTCACACTATTTGCATCACAATAAGATCATAAAATACTTTATTATCAAATAAAATTGAATAAAATTATATACGTAATCGTCAGTGATTATGCGGTGATGGCTGCGGTTGCGTTAGCATGGCTGCTGACTGCGGTTCGGCTGAGGGACGACTCGGCTATGCTAGGACTAGAGCATGTGGATAGGACGTGACGAGACCTGACCATAGCTGCTCCGGCCAGCCTACAACTGGCCAGCGATGATGGTGGCTGGCCGATGGCAGAGATGCTTCAAATCAGCGACTATGTCATGGCATGGTTCTGCTATGAGGGATGAAGGATGAGGAGGAGGATAGCTTGGTGGGAAAGAGATGGAGGAGGATAGCTTGGTGGGAAAGAGATGGCCGGAAGAAGATGACCCTGTTGGAGGGAGCGGCCGGCGGAGCAGCTGGCAGCGGTGGTGACTGCTACTCAAAACAGCCTCGGCTAGGGCTGGGGAGGCCATGCAAGGGAAGTGGCGGGGGGTTTGGTCGTGTAAGAGATAGGGGGTGGTCGTGTAGGGGAGGTCAGGTCAATGACGAGAG
>JAVDBV010001502.1:0-13972 GCA_032619315.1 Piper longum
ATATATTAAAAAAAGAAAAGAAAAAAGAGTACGGGGAAAACACCGCAGGCGGGGAAAGGGGGACGTACGGGGACGGAGCCGAGGAGGCGACTAGTCGGGAGACTGGAGATGCCGTCGTCCATGGCGGCCGAAGGAAGAGAGAGGGAAAGGGGAAGAGCCGTAAAATAGTAGAGGGAGGAAGGGGCTTCAAGGATTGATGTGGACTCCCCCAAATCAAATCAAAGGAATCGCCCCTCCCTCAGGCGCTTCTTCTCCCTTCAATCATCCTGTTGCAGGCTTGCAGCTGGATCTGTATGCGGATCCAGCTACCCGCTACGGAACCGCGTTTGAAACGTGTTATCTGACCTCAGCATTAGATTAGTGTTTGGGACGTCCACATGTTTCTTCTCAACGTCTACTGTTTATATACATTTTAAAATAAAATAATAATTAATAACTATATTATATTTTTTTAAAGATCCTGATATACATGAGATAGAAATTATAATAAAAGCGATTGTAATAAAAATTATCAAAATAATCATAATAAAAAATTAATTTTAAAATACCTTTAAACTAGTGTATTCTTTACCGATTTAAAAATAGACCATAAATTAAATTGACCGATGATAATAAATTAGTTGCAACTTTTATAACTATCTCTAAATTCCCAAAAATTATCAATAAATTTCCTAAAATATTATTAGCCAATCAAATTATTCCAACTGAACCATCCAGCGCAACTAAAGGAAATCTCCAATTCACACGCCGTCATAAAGGCGTGTGAAATATGAACAATAATGAATTTTAGTGTAGTAAAATATGAACAATAAATCCTGTTAAATAATAAACCTTCATTTAGACCGATTTATTGTCTACATGAAAACTTGATAATTGTTCTATATTTATTACCACAAATAAATATATAATTTTGTCAAATATTAACTTTCCTTTAGGCCGGGGAATATCCACATGAATTAAATACTCATAACCGTCTTAATATTTAAAAAATAAATTAATTTCTACAAAAGAGGCTATTTTGGCAGCATATTGTAGTCATTAATAAATTTTAAAATATTATTAATAACTTAACTAAAAGGTTATAAAAATATCTTTATGTGGGAGTTTCCAAAATTATAACCTTTTGTAACTTTATTTTCCTCACGTTATATTACCAAAAGAAGATCTTAATTTTGGAATTAAATCTCATGATAATTCATAAAATATATATAAAACCTAATTCTCAATAATGTGATATGAAGGTGGCTCTAATGCCGCTTGTTAGAAAATGATATCTACACGTTGAATTCCACACTTTTCTTATTAAATTTCACACTTTAATTTATGGCTCATAACCCTTAATTTAATAGATCAATTTAATTTAGCCAATCTTATAATAATAACATATGATACAATTCTTAATTCGTATATATATATTTATGTCTAATTTCCAGCATAAGAAGTTCACAACGAAA
The DNA here is from genome assembly GCA_032619315.1 of Piper longum. Taxonomy (NCBI): domain Eukaryota; kingdom Viridiplantae; phylum Streptophyta; class Magnoliopsida; order Piperales; family Piperaceae; genus Piper; species Piper longum. The sequence continues at coordinate 1,455 of JAVDBV010001502.1, forward strand.
CAAACAGAAAAGATTGGCGAGGGCTAGCTCCGCAAGTGCCTCATAATTAAGTTTTATATTGATGACTGCGGCATCAATTTCGTGGAATAGACCTGATAATTAAGTTTTCAAGTAGATGAATGGAAAAAGAATTGCAGCTTCACCATAAGAACGCCTTTGATTTGATCTCTGGTGAGGTGAAAATCATCTTTTATTCTGAGTAGTACGTCAACAAAGTCTTCTTGATGCAATTCCTTTGATCTATTTTTATGAAGATGTTCATCTATCACAGCCTCATAGAAATCATCGAGCAGAAGGAGACCCCGGTGAGCCTCCCTTGCTGGCCTCGGACGACGTCAACCCACGTCGAAAATGGAAAGAAATCAGCAGCAAAAATGCCTCCGAACATGGTCTGAGCTTCATTGAAAAGGTCATGGAGCTTCCTATCTTTTCCCTCAAATTGATATACTTTTCCAAGAGAAATCCTGCAAGTCACATTATTAGCAAGACAATGTATAATCTCACTAAGGTCAATAAGACCACCATTTGAGGAAGAACAATGTTTAGCTATGTTGTTCAATGTTCCGGTCACTTTTTACTCTCTAATGTGACTAAATGATTGAACCCTTTTGAGATTAAGAAGTTCAAGCATGGAAACCCTGCGCATCTGCCTCCAATATTCACCATATGGAGCGAAGGCAATGCCAAGTGAGTTGTGAGACACAAGGGAAGGTCTACTACAAGTAACACATCATCAGTTTTAGGAACCTCTTCGGCAAGTTTAGCAGAGGAAACAACAATGGCAGGTACAAAGCGAAGATGTAGATACATGAGGACCATGCTTTTGAGATAGTTTCATCAAGGTTTGATGAAGTGGAGAGGAGAGTTGGTTTTGGAAGCTTTTTGGGTCCGGGAGGAAGTTTGATATTTTTGTTTCGTGTGCTTGCCTGCCTAAGAAGAATGACCAGAAGAATAAGAGCAACAATGAACAGACAAGGCCGGGAGAAGGATGGGACTGGTTGAGCCATTGACGATGCTAGTGAAACAAGGAGTGGTAAAGGGCTCCACTTATGAAACAGTAGCTTACCAGAAAATAAAACGTCATTAGCACTGTGCCACCACTAAAAACATTTAGTATTTCTACATAAAAGAAAAGGGTTATCATTTCAAAGTGTGAAAATAATGTATAGAATTGGATAAACCCCCCTCATCAGTAGTAATACAGTTACCTTTTTTTTACATCATTTTCCAAAAGATGAGAGAAGGTTTGATGGGATTATCAATGTTTTCTCTTAATTTAAGAAGCATCAACGGTGCACCTGTGAGGCTGTGATCTACCAACATCAGAGACATATTTTATTTGGAAACTGTTACCAAATGGCTTGGTCGAAGGCAAGGACCATCCGAAAGTCCAGACCCTCAAACGGTACACCAACGCTGCAAGTCAAGTCATCTGGGGGGGTGGTCCAGACCATCAAATGGCAAGATCTTAAATAGGGTACACTGACGCCGCAAGTCATCTGCCCCGACAATATTTGCGAAATTCTCACCGAAGAGTATTTTTTAGGGCTGCTAAATGAATTATTCATGAATTTTTAATATATATTTAAAATCAATTTAAATATTTTTTATGTTATTCGAGTTCGTCTCGAGCTCAAATATGATTAAAATATTTAACTTTAACGGTGAGTTTGTAGGCTCATTTATAAAACTCAAAATCGGCTCAATTAATTTGTTCATGAGCTCAATTACAAAGCTAATAATATCTTACTAAAATAGATTGAACTCATGACCTTCAAATAATTAATGTAAAGATCTACTATCTAAACTATCACACTATATTATTACTATATTGCATATAAATAAATATAACTAGTTACAACTAAACTTATTAATATATATACATATAAAAACTATCTTATCAGAGGCACATAATATTTTTGTCTCTAACTTTAATTTAGATCGTTCGTTTATAAAAACACTCTCACCTTTACCATTACTTAGTATGTCATTAATACTAATATTTATTTATAATTTTAAATATATTTTGAATAAAAAAATAATATATATATATATATATATTATTTTATTTTATCGAGATAAATTTGAGCCGAACTACGAATCAAGTTTGAGTCAAGTTACAAATCAATTTTGAGTCAAGTTCAAATTATAACCAAATCGAATCGAGTCAAATACTAAAAATCGATTCATAAAATTCTAATTTAAATTAAATTTAATTTTAAATATTTAAATATCGAACTTCAAAGTCAAACTAAATTGGACACCCTATAGTAAATTCACTCCTCAATTAAGAGCCCCGCAACGTTTCCGGGAAAACATTCTTATCATTAATTACTCCATTTCGCCTGTAAACATGTGCAATTCGTACAATCAAATCCAGCTGTCCTTCCTTCACCACACGAGGCTTCACTAAAAGCATGCAATCATAGAGTGGCATTCTCTCTCTCTCGATCTCGAACAAAACACTACCTACAAAACGCAAATTAATCATGGATTAGTAAGAACACCAGCTCAAAGTACTGAAAGTTTCTATCAAAACCTTAGACAAGTAGTTCGCTCACAAAAATCAAACAATCCACAGACAGTCAACCTTCCAAGGCCAGGTTCAAGCTTCTTTTTTTTTTAATCTCCAACGCTTACCAATATGATACCAAATTTTGATTACAAAGTGAGCTGCTAAAGCAAAAGATTGAGACTTTCATCGAATTCCATGGCCGTATTAACAAATGAGACAACAGAAAAAACGTTAAAATGCGAACAAGCCAACAAAGCAACGTATAAAACAAATAGCAACAACTAAAGTCCCTGCAACGATGCAAACTACGCCCCCAACTACCCCAGATAAACTAGCCAGAGCAAACGGAAACAGCCAAGAATCATCAACATGGTAAAGCGATCACCCACCTACCGCGTCAAGCTCCGACCGTTGCCGCCTTCGATCGGGATGACGAAATGCGGCGGCTACAAGTGGGCCTAGGCATCGCTCGAATAGATTCTGGCCGTCCAAGTGAGGCCCATGTCGACTTACATTTGGCTGTAAACGGTCACAAATTTATCGATTTACCAACTAATTTAAATTAAATGTAACAAAAATGGTAAATAATTTATTTAATTTTATAAAAAATATTATTAAAAATTTGATTGATCTAACTAACTATATATATATGATAAAAAGCTTTGCCATAACAATTTTACTGATTTAATCAATTTATATTTAGTCATTTAATATTTAATTATAAAACTCATCTATATCTCGATAGTAATTATTACAGTATTAACTTTTTTAAAAAAATTTGACGAGATTATCAATTTAGTTTTTTTGTGCTTATTTTTTCAATTTGTAATATTAATTTACCATAATTTAGATGGTTAGAATATTTTATATTGTGAGCAAAAAATTAGTTTAGATAATTATAATTTATAACCGACTCAATATTATTAGTTTATGATATATGAAATAATAAAAATATAACCATTTGTTAACCATTTAACTGGCGACAAAATGATAAAAATTTAGTTATGATATAACCTTTTAAATTTGGTTAATAACTTGCTTATGATAACAAATTTTGAAACAATAAATAGTTACAGTAAATGCCAGCCATTAACTAAGTCTGAGCCATAAGTCAACCGGCTTAGGGCTTTGACGAGCCAGGTTATACAAGTACTGAATAAGTGGGACCCATGCAATCCGGGGCTCATGCAGCCAGGCGAAAGATAATTCTTATTTGACGTTTTCGTATAAAAGTGCCAAGAACACGTTCCGTCCTTGAACTTTAATTTACAAAAAAAAAAAAAAAAACAAGCAAACTACACTTGTTGATCCTTGTCGCTTAAATGTGCTACGCCCTCCTAATCTACACAATTTGTTAATGAATTTGGAGATGACAATGGATGATACATCAGCCCTTCCGTCAAACATTAAAGATTTCATTTTTTTTTCTTTTCATTTTTATTCATTATTATTGTTGCTTCCTGGTAAAAAGAGATGCCAAATCAGATCGCTTTTACATGTTGGACGACAAACTATAAGGTTTTTTCAACCGACTGCGCAAGTGCGCAATTACATAGTATCTATATCGGGGAGAACAAATTACGCATTGAATACAATTTCACCGTCATATTACCATCCATTAAAAAGACAAGACAAGCATATACAATAAATTCTTTTCACCAAGAAAATGATTACACAACAACCCCAATGACTACACGCAAAAAGAACATATTAGGAAATAGGAATGACAACTCCTGCGTTGAACATAAAATGTTGGCATGTTCCGCAAATCTTATATCATGAACGGTGCAGCTTGATGTTTAGATCAACAACTACCAAAGAGTAGCAGCCCACATTGGGAGATTGGGAGAGAACAACCAAATTATGTTGCGACAATGGTAGCATTCCTACACTAAAAACTCCCACCATTAGACGATAGCTCACCAAAAACAAGTTATATAAATAGTCACACGAACAATCCACATGAGAATGAGCAATAGGCCTCTGCATTCAATAAATCGAGTCAGAAAAGACACTAGTCACTTATTTGTTCTATCCAACCATAGATTTCACACTTGATATGCAAATATACAAGTTTAACATATTTACCCATTTTCCTTGTCTAATTGACTAGATTTTTTTTCTCAAAATGAACACCATCAATTATCATTTGCAGATTACTTACAACTGAAATGTCCTAGAGAAATTGCATTCCTCACTTAAAAATCAGCAGTTAACATGGAGATTAATCATAAAATACATGATATCATTAATCAATAAAGAAAAAAAAAGGGATGCTGGATATGGATAGACAAGAGTGACACCCATCCTATAACTAAAGACAACTCCACATCACTTTCTCTTGTCTCATTCTAATCATAAAACTGCAACCCACCAAAAACTTCTGAATCCAATTAATTCCTATGAAAAACACTCCTAAATTTTTTAATTTAATATTATTGCTCAGTCTAGCATGTGTTTGCTTCATTGTCAGAAAAACATAGTACACCATGTAAAAGTACAAAGAGGCTCAGAATTTAGTTAATAATAGAATCTAAATAAGAAGAAATGTATATTGTCAGCTCCAGAAAAAGAGAGCAACTTCATAATAATGCTCAGAAAAAAAAGCAATTACTCTCGACAAATGGCTCATAGGTAAAACTCCCGAAGCATGAAATACACTCAGTCCTTCATAAAAGAATTTATGAAGTTTAAAGGCAGATTATACTAATGTCCCCACAAACTAACCCATAGTCCAAGAAAACTTGAACGTTGCATCTTTCTTCAGCAAAAAAGTAAACAAATAAAAAGAAGAGAGTTTACCTGAAAGCCATATGTCTGTGCGTTGTCACCACCATCACACATCAAAGTTCACTATAATTGCGCCACACAGCCCGAAACTCCTCTCGGAATGTGTTCAAACGAGCTTTTAAGTTAGGTGTTCTAAAACTTGCATGGATCACAGTCGCTGCAATCATAAAAAGAATACCATATAGTACCGAAGGAAATAGGGGAAACAACATGAAATGACATATAAATGGCCAAAAAGATAGAGCATTTACCAAGAAGTCCAATAACGAACGCCAACAAAACCGTCAGTAAATTGCATGAAGTGAACCATAGGAGACATCCAGCTGATTTTTATTTTTATTTTGACAAAAAGAGGTTAACTAGAGCCATCAAATAAAAAACATAACTTGTGCAACAAAAAAGACTAAGCATAAAATGCATACCAAATGAGAAAAATAGTACAAACACCCAGCGAGGCCACCCACAGATATGAATTGCTCTTTTAGTCGACGGTCTTCCACGAATAACAGGACTGCAAAGAAAATCAAGTCAATGCATATTTATCCCATAAGTTCTCCATATATGTTGAATTTTTTAGTCAAATATAAGCAGTTATTTTATCATACAAAAAAGAAATCATCGCCCTTCTTATCGTAAATGCTGATCGCCACAATTATAACTCTTTAAGAAGAAGATATTGTACAATCTCTTACGTGATTGGTGGCCTCATTTTTGCAGCTAAATGTGGGGAGAACTGCCTCACAGTTCTTGTGACCTTTTCATTAAAAGATACTGCAAAGCTGCAATTAATACCTCATCAACAAAATAGAAAGCCTCTGTTGCAGATTAGTATTTTGACAGGTTCTTTCATGTATTTTTTGCTTTAAGTAAGTTCCAATATATTAGCTAATTTAGTACCTGCATATCAGCTGTTAGTTTTTGTATTTTAAATTTGAGCTGCAATGTCTATAAATAAAGTACATAGGATAATCTATTGATTACCTAGTACCATCATTATTTTGTATTTCTCAATAGCATCTACAAAAGTAAGCGGCAGAGAAAAAGATTATACAAAAATTAAGAAATAAGTTCAAAAAATAAAATAAAATGACAACGCATCAAGCAATTGACTATTCATAAAGAATAGCAATAACAACTAAAACCAGGTGACGGGATAGTAAAAAGTATTTATTTAACAACTATATCAAATACCAAAAGTTGAGAAACAACCAAACCGTTATTGCCCAAGATAAGGACATAAACACACAAGCTAGATTATTTAATACGCTTGCTGGTGGAAGATGAGGCAGCGCACATGGCAGATTAATAATGAACCAATGGGCAACTAAATTTTTAAGCACCGCTTAGTCATCACACATAAATAAACTCATATTTTATATCACAACTAACTGCATTTTTATCATTCAGGTAATGACCATGGAAAATTGGCATCAATGTAGATAAAGCTTCGAATATCCATAAAATGCAATATAGGTAATACTTCTATCAAGAACCACAGAGGACATTCAACACTTCGGAAATTGATTTTGTAAAGCACATTATTTTTTCGAATTAGCATATTATAAACAAAGCCCTGCAATGAATTAGATAACATGAGTACTTGTAACTAGTCTAAACTTTATATAATGCCTTAGAAGAGGCACTGCACAGAAATAGGTTTTACTAACACAGAAACTTCAATTTACCTATTCAATAAATCTATATACGAATTTGCCAGTAGGTCGTATAAATAGGCATGCATTAGTGGCATAACGTCAGAATACACACCATAATCATAGAAAACTTATAACTTCAAAATGAAAATTTACTTCCAATAAACAGAGAATGGAAATACATTTTCATACATACCTGTCATTTAAAAAAGCAATACTTAATGCCGTCAAAAGAGCAGCAATAATTGCAAGAGGCCTTCTGAGAAAGCCCATTCCTAAAAAAACCCAGCACCATAAGTTATTGTATCCTATTAGGAGAAATTTATAGCATGGACAAATTGAGTAGGAGAAATTTACCAAGGATGAAAATGATCATCAAAAAATAGTTTGTCCGATAGCTGCAAATAAAAAGGGGGGGCAGCATAGAGTCAAGCAACAAATACCATGAAGTAAACAATATTATTGATAATTGAATACATTGTTCAAGCAACTAAAACAACATTAAAGCGTCTTCAACTCATTTTTCTCTTTAATGGTTGCAGCATTTAGAAGGGTACCGAGCGTCAAAAGTAAAGATTTTATTTTAGAACAAGTTTCACACCATTGACTACAAGAGTGATCAAGCAGTCTTATAAAATTCACGCCACTTGAAGGCGTAGATATGCATGTGGCGAAGGTGGTTGTAGAGATACTATACTGAAAGTTAAATAATAATAACTGGCACACATAAATATACCAAAAAATAACCATATACAATGCTGAAAATGCAGAAAAAGTAGGAAAATAATATCTATAAAACATATTAAAAAACTTACATTACCCCAAACTCTTATTTCTACGTTCCACATAAAATCTTAAAGCATACAAAAACTCATATGACAGCTCAAATTCAAACTTAATGAAAACAAGGCAATCAATGCAGCAAAAGTATAGTCACACTGATCTGGTAATTCTCATTTTGAAGAGAAAAAGATACAATGCTAGTTCCCGTTAATAATTTGGCTGTGAGTGTATGATGGAAAAAAAAAACCTTCCAACTTTATTTTGAGAGAAGAGAATCCCCCAAATAAAACACTTGCCAAGGAGTGATAAAGCTATCTTGAATTGATAATGTCTTTGATATGTTAGATTGTGTATAACGTGTTTCAGATTTGATGATCTAGTCAACCATGTAGGTAGGGTAGTTTCTATTTGCATTGCCTAACTGTCGACAGTTTTGTCACTAGACATCCTCATTTATATAGTCATGTATTCTGATAATCAACGAAAAAAGTTCAAATTTCTCATGACTCACAAAGAAACAAAGCAAAGCCTAGGAGGTTATCTGATTTCCTTGACCCATCGTTAAAATATTACAAAATTAGCAGAAAGCAACAGCAGAAGAAGCTTAACTCAACATATTAGACGCAAATTGATCAACTCAAACACAATTTTGAAAAGAAAAAGAAGACGATTACTATCAAAGGTGGAGACTATCTGTCAACTATCGTCATCATTTTAGAACATCTGATGCATGAAAGTCACCAATATTACAAGAAATTTAATCAACCAGATCACAATTTTGAAAAAGAGAAAGAAGATGATTCTTATTAAGGATTGAGCTTTACGTCAATTATCGTCGACATTTTACAACGTATCATGCACGAAATTTAACAATATTACATGACAACTGATCAACCCAACACAATTTAACAAAAAGAAAAGAAAAATTAGCAGCAAAGACTGTTTGTATCAACCACACCATGCTGCAACAGAACACGCATACATCTCAAAAGTAGTACATGTAAAATGATCAACGCAATCACAATTTCGAAATAAAAAATGAAAAGAAAAAGCATCCAAGTAAAGATCACGTTTTTTTTAATTATCAATCATCGTCACCAAATAACAACCGACCGCGCACACAATTCAAGATTACTACATGCAAATTGATCAACTCAATCTCGACCGCCTTGGGCCAGGGAAATAAAAAAAAAAAAACAGAAAGAGAAGAGAAAAGGAACATACTAGTAAAGATTGCATTTGAGGCGGCTGTTCCACTTGGAGTAGGACCTGGGGAAGGTGAAACGGGAGAAGAATTCGGGGAGAGGGCGGGGAGGTGAGGACCAATCCACCTCACGAAGGGCGTCGATCAGATCCTCGGCCGTCACGTTCCCCCAATCCATCGCCAACAAAACCCTCCAACAATCAACAAGCAATCGATCACTCCCCCCCTCCTCCAAAAAAAAATCACACCCAACCTAACCCACCCGAAAAGGAGAAGACGACGAAGCTGACGCTTGGGCGAGGGCAAGTTGCGTGCCGACGATGGCGTCGGAAGGAGAACTTCCGGCCGTCTTCGTCAGAGTCTTATTATTAACCCAGCTCTTGTTGGCTTCAACTCGAGTCATTTTATTTATTATTTTTCGAGTTTGGGTCGAAGGAATCTCCATAATAGTTTACCCTAAACACTAAAAAGTTCAATTTATAAATTTTATTTTATAATGTATAATAATTGATCTCTTTATTTTAAAAAATAAATATAATTGTTGTATAATTTTTTTTTCAAAAAATAGAAGAAGAAGAAGTTTAAAGCCTGCCCAGCCAAGGTAATATGCACTTTGAGTAAAATTCAAACTTTTGTCAAGTTTTCTTTTCCTAAAAAATACCTTTAAACAAATTGAACTTAATTAAATTTTACATCTTTAAAAATTTGACTTCTACATTATATTATGGATATATTTACAGGTATTGATTTTTTTTTATTTCTTTTTAAGATTCGAGCGTCAATATGTCGGCAGTACTATTCAAGACAATCGCAGGAACTCAAAAAACCGAGTATAAAATTTGAAGGCAGACAGAGTGAGTTCTCATGAATGGTTTTATGAATATGAGGATTCATTTTATAAAAAATTAGGGCATAAAACTATTTACAAATGTAAAAATGTTTCATTTTCTGATGCCTCACTCACTGAGACCCAAAAACTGTCTACATTTTACCTACTACAGCTAAATGGATACTATTACCACCAAACTATGATCGTTCACTAGAACAATACTTCACAGATCATAACGTTGAAATTGATAACAAACGACGATAACAACAGTGAAACTAGCAAGCCTGAACTTCTGAATTCAATTCTTCTACTTTTAATTCCATATAGGGGTGCCTGAGAAAAGCAACCGACCCTCTCCTGAACTAAAACATTATCTCTGAAAGACCCATCTCACTCATTGACAGGCAAACAGTTGGAGAATTACCCCATTACAACGTTATTGATTCAAACATATACATGAGAAAGTGATCCGCTAGCCATTTGGCCAAAAATCACATGAGAATTTGAGTGATAGAGAACACTGATCAGCTGAATTCCTACGATAGATTGCACAGGTGAACCATATTCTAAGCAACAGGAGGCCTAAGCTTGTGATCTTCAGAGGTATCTATTGCAGCCGGCGGCATCCATTGCCACATTGCTATAGGAGGATAACTAACAAGTGGCGGCACAGTTTTGTTAGTATCAGCAAAAGATGTCGCAGAATGGAATGCAGCTGGAGGATGAGTGTAAGTGAATGGAACGCTAAGCCCTTCCATTATTTGTTCCAATCTCTCTTTTTCAGCCTTAAGCTTAACTTTTTCATCCCGAAGTTCCATTTTCTCTGCCTGCATGATCAAAATTAAGCCCAGTAAAAAGCATTCTCATGTCTATCAGCTATTCTTCATTACCAGCAATGAGTCACTCATGAATGCCTTCTTCCATGTAGATGCAAATTGGATTCCATTATATCAAGATTCATAATGAAAGGTGACTATAAGTACAAAATATAATATCAACCATACAAGGTAATAAACGTGATAAGTCACTCACCTTCATATTCTTTATCGAGTCTTTAAGAGATTCATTTGCTTCCTTGAGATTCTTTTCTTCATTACGCAGTTGACTTAGAAGGCGAGTTGCATCACTTAAAATCTCTACTTTGTCACTTTTTGGAGGTTTTTCAGGATCCAATAGCAAACATAATTCTGCAAACCTGAAAATGGTGACAGCCATCTCTAATCAACCCCGGAATGTCACAATATATGCACAAGACAAATATTCGTAGGCACCAAAATGACCATGTACATATCATTTAGCCTGTCCCTTCGCAATTTTTCACGGCAAGCTTTGGTCCCAGGTTCTGCTTTTGACTCCACACGAGCCCTGAAAATTGTCAGAAGGAAATTCTACATCGATTGGAGAAGAAATTTTGCCAAATTCTAGCCCCTCATCCGCCAAAATAATATAGAGAGTGAGGGTAGCTCATAATCATTATGTTCACCACCAAATTGAAATGAAGAATTAGAGAGAGAGAATAATTTCCAAAATTTCAAATAATTATTCTGATAATTATTTTCCCCCTTTCAATGAGGCCGTGTGGTACATATGTACAATAAAGACATTATAATGACAGAAACTTGGCGTAACAAAATTTTTTTGCATGTTTCAGTATCTGTTAAGAAAACTATAAGCAAAGTAGAAACTTCATTCTTCAAAAGTTTTCAAAGCCAGTAATCTTAAGAGATTTACAGTCTTACTGAAGCATAGCATGCGTACAATTAGTATGCACTAAAAATTAAGTTCTCTCACTTTTTCTTTGGATTTTTCTTCTCGTAACAGTCCTCTTCTTTGCGAGAGAAATCCAGTCCAATTCCACAACTGAAAAGAAGAACTAATCACATAATTTACACCAACAATAGTATACGAAGCATAGACTATACACAAATAGCATTGTTGGTATACCCCCAACAATAAACCAAAGTATAACAAGCAACATGATTCTCAAAGCTTAGGCTTAGGCTTTTAAGTAGTATTAGAATATACACATGAAGAAAAAAAAAATCACCAGATTATGTGAGGGGTAAATGAAAGAAAAGACCATCAGACATGCAAACATGCATGCTATGACCGGATAATTGTCGCTTGACCGTTGAAGCATAATCGCCTTGGGTATTATATTATGCTTGCAGTTCATTAAATTTAAATATTTGACGTTTCTTTTAGAAATTTCGTTCCAAGAAACAGTTAACACTCAATATTTAAGATGCCTGCTCAAAAATTTTCTACAACAACTTTGTAAAATAAAAAAAACATTGGGAAACACATATTGAAACGATCGAATGCACACCTTAAAGACGTAGGGAACTGAAATCTTTCACAAATATATCATAATAAATCCAACCCAAAGTGATTGAAAAAAAAGGGTGGCCGTAGAGGGGAAGGTTAGTACCTTCGGAGCGACTGATCACCGGAGAGGTGAGGCTGCCATATGAGATCCGGCGCCTGAGCTCCCCCCATCAAGTCGTAATCAAGAATCCAGCCGTTTTGGCCGGTGCCCATCATCGCAGACGGTTCAAGCACCAAAAAGATCCAACCAAAAACAACAGAGTGGCAGCAAAAGATAAGTGGAGGAGGCGAAGGGAAGTGATGAAAAATGATGAGAGGGGGTTCAAGAGTGGGAACTAGGACGGATCTAATTCCTTTCTTCCTTCTCTTTTTCTCGTACTCTTCCTTACGCGTTGACTGAAAGCTACTCGCCGTCCC